>JAOEGS010003173.1:2500-40842 GCA_025447755.1 Corythornis vintsioides | reverse complement strand
TGGCAACGGTATTACCTCTGGGATCCCCAAGTTGCAAAAGCTGGGGGAGGTCAGCCAAAATAAGGATCACTGGGAAATTAAAAAAAAAAAGAAAAAAAAAAAAAAAAAGAAGAAAAAAAATTAAGCCCTTACATAGACATGACCTTGGTTGTTGAAACTTAATGTCACAAAAGAAATTGACCTTTTGGAGCGTGGGGCACCGTTGGATGTGGTGACAGGCCCTGCCCATCTTCCCAGCAGGAAGGAGGGAGCCCTAACTAGGAATCCCTGAGTCAGAGCTGGGCACCAAACAGCTGTGAGTCCAGATAAAATCGGAGCTGTTTGCTGCAGCTTTGGAGGAGCTAATGAGCTAATGAAGTCAGTTCTGGGATGTGAGGGCAAGTATCAGTATAGCCTCCTTCCATTGTTACTCTCTTTCCTAAAACATTCCCCATGGCAGGTGCTGGAGACAATGGCCCTGGGCCCATGCAGCAGGACTCCTGTACCCAGGGAATGGTGGGGAAGTGACTCTGGATGTGGCTGCAGCACCACTGAGCAGCTCTGTGCTATGAAAGAAAACAGTCCCTGGAAAAAGAGAGATGAAGGCACTTGTTTTGCTGGGGCTGGTGACCAGACCCACCTGCAAAGAGCTTAAACATCACTGAGGTGTTTATAAAGCTCCCCAAAATCCACACACATTTGCCCTTCTGTTTGCTCCTGCAGTGTTTTTGTGTTCACCTCATGTAGGGTTTATTACTGCCTTTGAGGTGAACCTGGAAAAGAATTGCTACTGCTGGGGTGGATTTAGTAGTGATGGAAAACCAGAAAAGCATCAAGGATTGCTGGACAAGATTGCTTCAGCCCTCCTCGTGGTGTGATGGGCACACAGCCTGCTTCAGACTAACCCCAGGGCTTGGAAGAGAAGCAGGTTGTCTGAGTGAGGTTTCCCCAGGGCTCTCTGCAAAATCCAGGTGACAATGAACATTGTATTCCAGATTAACTTCACTAATGATCCGATTTATGGCATGACTGCTTGTCCTGTGTGAGGACATAAAGGCAAAGGACATAATAAGTTTGTTACAGTGAAACCAAGCACAGAGTAAGCAACACAGTTTGTAAATACTGAACAAAGTTTAAGCTTCACTCAAGCTGCAGGGAGAAGGGCTTTGCACCAAAGCTTTAGTAAGTGGAAAAGAAGATGGAGAGAATTGGATGATACTAAACACTTCCAACATGATTCCTTCTGGCACTCTCCCATTCCTTTGCATTCTTACATTCTACTGCAACATCATGTCTCAAATGTCAAGAAAAATGCACCAAGGGGGCTTTCCAGATCAAAGTTCAAGGTTTTTAATTTCTTTGTTGACAAAACACACCTCTAAATATATCTGGGGCTAGATGGTTCCAGAGCTTAGCCTGATATTACAGAAGCCATCACGTCCAAGTTGTTGGCTGAAGTTGAGCCTGAATGGCTAATGAAATGACTGAAAATTATTGTCAGCTGAGAGGTCTGCAGTGGCCTATGACAACTGCAATCTGTGATGTAGAGCAGGGGTTGCCATTTAAAGCAAGCAGAACACCAGGAAAAGAAAAAAAAATATAAATAAAAGCATTAAAAATTCATTCAGGCTGTAGGAGGAATGGATTGGAGCAGATGAAGGATGGAGATGGCGTTAGGGCACCGGAGTTAATATCTTCCTTTTGTCAAATGTGCCACAGCATTGTAATAAACACCTCCAGAAATCAGAAGGAAAATAGGCTTTAGCAGAATGGGTCCCTAGCCAGTGCAAGGAGTATTTACCTTCTGCATCTCACAGTGGTTTGGGTCTTCCTTAGTTGTTTCCCAGCTAAAGGCTGGCCCAGCCCAGTCCTGATACCTGGTTTCTAATCGGAATTGATGATCTTAGAGCTGCAGGGGGAATAGTTTCAGTGAAGGTGATTGCAGAATGTTTCCATCCATCAGCTCTAAAGCTCAAGTAAGCAAAAGAGAGACTTTCATTTCTCTTCCTGTTTACATATTGGAGGTAAATATAGGAACTTATCCTCAACATGTCTGCATATGTCTTATTTTCATGACACTGTGCCTGTGTGGGACTTAACAATGATGGAGCAGAATCATTATGGTGTCATTGATTCCTTACAGTGTAAGAGCTTTTAGAAGTCAGATTATCCTCAGAGCTATAAACTCGGGATAATCAACTCTGCCAGTTCCTGCACCAGAGCAGGATTGCAGGACGTCGTTTGAAAAATCTCTTTACCTTCAAACCCCGTGTGAAGGAAACCATGGTTTCCCCTCCCCTGGGGGGGTGGTGACCCTACTACTGCCTCGTGCCAGTCACAGAGCAGAAATGCTGCCTGAGTGTGAAGCTGCAAAGCCAGAGGGAATCCTCTTCCCTGGCCTGCTCCTCTCCTTCAGTGCGAGCTTTGCTGAGCTCTCGTTCAGCAGATGGTGCAGGAGAGATAGCCTCCAAAACCACAGAGACAAATATTTGATTTGGATGAGTACATTAAAGATTACTCACTTCTCCCCTCCAATTATCTGTGTTTTGCAGAGAGTACAAAGGGCACGGGTTGGATCTTCCCCTTTCTCATAGAAGTGATTCCCAGCTGTTGGTGTGGAGTGCCTTCTGCAGGTCAGGCTCACTGGTGTCTGGTCCTAGTGAAAGGATGAGGGGTAATGGGTTTAAATTAGAGTAGATTTAGACTGGATATCAGGAAGAAGTTCTTTACCTTGAGGGTGGTGGAACAGTGGAATAGGCTCCCCCTATTCCTATGATGTTGAGGCCCCATCCTTGGAGATACTTAAGGTGAGGTTGGCCAAGGCTCTGAGCAGCCTGGTCTAGTTGAGGGTGTCCCTGCTCACTGCAGTGGGGCTGGTCTAGGTGACCTTTGGAGGTCCCTTCCAGCCCTGGCCATTCTATGAACCTAGTTTGTGTCAGGTGAGGAAAGGACGTTGGCTTTGGCACCTTCCTGGGGAGTCTCTGAAGCACAGTGAGCTTTCCTGAAAATCACCTGCCTCCAACAGTGACCCCAGAGACAGGACCATCGGGCTGGCACAGGCTGAAACAGTAAGATGTGCCCAGTCTGCAGATTTCTGCCTCAGGCAAAGCATCAGACCCACTCTCCTGGCTTTCAAAGGCTGGTAGAGGTCATGAAAGCAGCGATGAAATGTGAGCAGCAGCCTGTCAGAAAAGGCACTGCTCTACACTTGCCCCATCTTCTCTCTTCTCCCATGTTGACAATCTTTTACAACTCCTTTTCCTCCTGCTCTTCACCTCTGCTAGTTGCTGAGTTCTCAGGATATGGTTTCAAGCCAGTGGAGCCAAGCCCCAGTGTCTCACAGGCATTTTCCCCATGGCTCTTTATACATCTCTTGCTGGTAGATTATTGTCATCAGATTAAACATATTTTAGAAGCAGGTGGTTCATAAGTTTTCTTCCTACCTCTACCTTCCCCTCTTTCTGCTGACACCCACCACTCTTCATACCATAACAAGACCATTCCTAAAACCTCTCTTGTATCTCTCCCAGATTTCCAGCTTTTCTAAAGCACTTTCTGCCACTCTCCCCAGAGGTTAAGTTCTATTCTTTGTGTTTCCATGACCACATCCCTGTTATCTGCAACCCCTTATGCTCTGACCTCTCTGCATCTTGCACCCAGTTCACCCCATTCAGAACCTAATTGTCAATGTTACCTTGTAAAGCCCTCTTTTCAGTTACCTTGCTCTGTAGTATCTTTGAGCACTACAGACTCCAGTTTTGCTTGCCTGCTTTCCTGAGCACTCACAGCTCCACGCAGGTCCTTTCTTTTCACATTGCTTTTGTCTTTCATATTCCATAATAGATATTTCCTCTGCCTTTTGTATTTCCTTTCACAACACTTTCCTCAGGACACCCTGTAACCCCACAGTGTCTTTTCTGCATTCATATGCATCTTCTCATGCTCTGGTCCCTGCAGAGGATGCATGTTCCCAGTGCAAACTAGCAGCTTGTCTCCTTGTATAGGATCTTCTTTTTTAAGGTCCACAAAAGCCCACTGATCCAAATCCACACTCTCTTTCAACATCATAACTCATGTGCAGCTACTGGTCTTTCTTGGGATAGAAACTATCTTGATTTTTGCCATCTAGTGTTTCATGAAATCTGCCAGCACTTAAACGAGGAGGATAAGTAATAGATGAAAAAAAAATTGTATTTATCTTCCCATTTTACTCATGTTGCTTTACACTTTTACACACAGCATTGAATGGAGTAGGTGAACACTACTCCTCTGACTGCATTTAACATAAGGAACACTGCTCCTAGGTAGAGGACTCACAGGCATTAAGCTGCAAGTGCAACTGTTAATAAACTGACAGTGAATATTCATCCACTGTTCTCTCTAATCAGAAGGTTTCATCTCTTCCCCATTTGCTTTACAATTGTAACAAGTAATGAAAGTATTCAAGGCAAAAAAACAATGAAACAGCTTTTTACAAAGTTTTACATTCTATGCTTTATCACTTCTTCATTGATTTTTCAGTATTTTAGCAGATCCAGCACAACTGGATTAACTAGATAAGGAACCTTTCACTCTCAGGTCATCAGTTCACATCTGAGACAGGTTGGTGCTGACCAAAGGTCACTTGAGCATTATCATTGTAATAAAGAGCAGGACAGAGACCAGCCTGCAACAGGCATAAAAACAACAGTTTAACTTTCTTAAGCTGCCCCCAGCATACACAACTAGACCAACTCTGTTGCCTGCCAAAGTCAAACTGATAGTTAGATGGCCATCTAGTTGCCAGATGTCTGGCTGTGCAGCTCTGGCACTAAGCTCTGTATAGAGGCAGCTCTATGGGCTGGATCAATTAGCATTGCACTCACCATCTGACAACTGTTTGGTGGCCTTCGCCCAGTTCCTAGAGGACAGGTGTTCACATCACAATTGGTACCACTGGTTGATAGGGCTGTTGGCAGTCACAGCAGAGAGGACAAGGGCTGAATTAGCTCTCACACCAGGCTGTTTCACCCCCAGAGATGGTCTCTCCAGCTCGGGATGTCCAGGGCATTTGGAGGATGCCTTGCTGCTGCTGCCTGTTGTGCTGAGCAGAATCTGCTCTGGTTTCCAGTTCAATACAGTTACCCAGCACTAAATTCAGTGAGGTTTCCTGGGGAACAATGGAAAGGAGGGAGGTGGTGAGTCTCTAAGTTTTGCTTAGATGCCTTAAGAAAGATCTCTTATGGGTTTTTTTTTTTGCCATTTCCCCAGTATATTCTCAGGAGAAAAAACTATCTAAATGAGAGATCTCACCAGTATGTGTGTCATGCACCGTTTCGAGGTAAAAAAAGAAAAATGCACTTGTAGAAATACTGAAGCATTTACAGTAACTCCAGTGCTCCCTCATTTCTTCTGTTTTACACTCCAGACAGCCATGTAAAGAGCTGCATGGGCATATTCTCATGTGGAGCTTGTGGGTATACTTGGTGATTAGACAAATGGGGTTCTGCTTTGGCAAATGTCCATTGCTTTCCCCAGCTGACTTACAGAATATGCTATAAAATGCAAAGGAAGGCAATAAACCTCCCATCTGCAGCTGAGATTTTCCACTTTGCCAAAGACCCTTTTGCTATCAGCACCTTTAACTATGACTTTCAAAGAAGAGAGAGGTGTAATTTTTTTCTGTGGCAGATATTTTACTACATTCACTAGCAGTATCATCCCAAACTAATGTGAATTGATTCTGAATATTAACCCAAGAATGGAAAAGCCAATAATCATGTAAAATATAAATAGATCTTTAGGCCATTATTCTATCAAAAAAAGAAGGCAAGAATTTCAGCTGCTTTCCTATTCTCTTTGCTCTCCAGAACAATACTATTTTATAGTCTATATGTCAACTGTGCTTTATTGATTTTTAATACTTTTAGCAGATACAGCATAATTACAGCCAATAATGCAAATACTGCTAGTGAGAAATGCAATTAAAAGACACCAAACAATTTGCAAACTGGGTGAGGAAAAAATAAAAGATGAAACATTCTTTTTAAGCATTGGGATTTCCTGGTCCTGGCTTTGTATCTTCAGAGGTTATCAAAAACAAGAGGAATTCTGCTTTGTGCTAAATTCCTACTTCCAGTACCAAAGCAGCAGCTACGAGTCAAAGGCATTAGCCTGAAAAATCACTTACATAGCAAACAGTTGCTACAACAGAGGATGTTCATTGACTGCTGCCTTAATTTGAAAGGTATCATTATCATTAATTTTGACAAGTAGCCTCTCCCTGGGGAACCCAAGCATGAGCCAGTCAGGCTTTTCCTTCAGCTCAGGTAAGTAATCCCTGCCCATGTGAAGAGCACAAATGCTTTTCCTTTCACCTAACAAGCAGATCAAAACAGCTGCTTTCAGGCTGGACTACAGAAAACAACCAGGGAAGAACAAGTAAAACAGAAACCTTTGGAAAAAAACGAAGAGAAACAAAATGCCCAGGGTGTTGCTGGCAAAATGACTCATCCCTCAGCTTCCCACCAGGCACGCCAGGGTGCTCCCACCTCCCAACACCTCCAGAGCTGAACTGAGGCAATTCCTCCCCTGCTCTCAGGCTACACACACGTTACTCATAGGAAGGGTCCCAGGAGGCTTATGCAGGTATAAAATCCAGGCTCTGATCTTACCTTCTCCTCCTGCCTGCTAGGGATCTTGCCTTCTCCTATCAAGGGACGAGTTAACTCAGACTCAGCAGTGCAATGTCTCTTCCTGAATCGTTCCCTGTTGGAGACATTTTTAGCTCTGGCAGCAGAGTGTCCTCTTCCCCTTTCAAGTTTAATTTGCTAGACTAATTATTCCAAGAAAAACACCTCAATATTCCAGTTTATCTTAATTCAGTGGGTACAACTAAATGAGATGTTCTGTTTCTGTGGTAGGGAGGCAATCACTAAGTTGCTCTGGAAAATGCCCAGGAAAATGATTTCTGGTCATTTTTTCTTCCTGAAGAAAAAAAAAAATCAGCTAAACTGTGAGTTGTGTATCTCCCTGTTTCCATGTCCAAAATACAGTATTTGTAGTTTAATACTCACCGTAGTTTATAAATTTATTTTTTCTCCAGATAAAGTACTCAATTAGGAGAGAGAAATTGTAGCAACCTGTGATGGCCATGTCCCCACAGCTAAGCAAGTGTGTTCCCAAAGCTTTCCTTTCTATAATTCAATACTAGGAATCCATCCCAACTGCCAGGTACTGCTCAGCTGGGCATGCAAGTCAAAAAGAAGAGTTCCATTACTGACCCAGCAGATGCCTGTCCCCTGGTCCCGCTTGGAAATCAGAACTCCAGGATCCTGGTGGCCAAACACATCCCAGACACCCAGATCTGCCCCTGGAGCACTCCCCACCAGGCTGAGCTGCTGCCTGGGCTCTGCCCTGCCCTCTGTGTCCATCCCTCAGCCACAGCCAGCAGGGTGAGGGAAGCAGCCTGCCATGAGCTGTCTACCCACCTGCAAGGAGAGAAAGCAGGTGGTGAAAGGTTTTCCTCCAGTTCCTCCCTCCTCTGGAAGACTGGATGCTGCTCCCCTGGTGATCTGCTGGCTGACAACCCCAGAAGGGCTGAACAAGGATATAACCAGGGATCACAGAGCAAGCAAAAGTGCTCTTTTTCCTATAGACACCTATGGGAGGAAACTTCTTGCTCCTCAGGCAAAATACTGGTAGCTGCTCTTCCTTACCCTCTGCTGGGATCTCTCTCTTGTCCTGTCCTTCCAGAGCAGTGCCTTCTTCCTTTGGAACACATATTGTATTTACAGAAGAAATGCGTGTTCCTTGTCAGTATCTCCTCAAGCAATCAATTATTTATCCCCAAACTATTTTTTTTTTCCCCTATTCTCTGTTGCATTTTATATTGTAAGATACCTGTTATCTGTGACAGCTTTTTACTGTGAGGAAAGAAAATGAAGTTGAATGAGGGACAGACTGGCCTTCTGCCTTTGGAGAAGAAGAACCTACCTCACCCCTCTGCTGTATCCCTTTTACTCTGGTGATACAGCCTTTAATCCACATCCCTGAATCCTGAGGAATCTCTAGCTTTACCACAAACCTTGTACTCCTCACTCAGGTGACCACTTGCAATTCATAGAGGAGAGGTCTATTCTCTGTTACTCTTGGCATTTCAGGCAGCTGTTACCTTCCTGATGTGTTATTTTGTTTTGACTGACTTTTCCATATGCCCTGAGTTTACAAAACACTATGGATCGTTTGTTCCTCTCCAGAGCCTCCTTGTTTCAAAAGAACTCCTTCCCAGTGATGTGAGGCATAGAAAACCAACATTTAACTGGGTCAACAACTTGCAAATGTATTCAGTGATGCTAACAAAGAGACAATGACAAGTGACATGAGTAAGTTCTGACTAATTTCCAATCAAATCAATGTTATTGAATATATCAGAAATGCAGAGTATTATTTACATTGCTATATTTTTCTGAGGATTTTGGAGAGCTGTAAAGGTGTCACATGCTTTGTCCATGTGCCCCTTAGAAGCTGAGTGATTTTCTGTGTGAAATTGTGTCAGGAAGCTGCAGGATTCCCTCTGCCCAGCCTGGTCCTGAGTCTGAAGGTGTCCACTTCTTGTTAAAAGGCCAGGAGCTTTGGTGTGTCTCATGCAGTTCTCATCCAGAAATGATCTAGAATTCACCTTGTGTGGATTCTAAACACACCTTGTGTGAAATCCTCTCCATGCCTTGGCTGATTGTGAAGCTGAAGTGCCAGGACTAAGAACTGGTTAGAGTGTGGGTAGCACAGAGGCTCTGGGTTTCTAGGCAGAAATGCCTGACCTCTGGCAGATCCCTGGAGATATCCTGGTTCCCAGATCTGAACTGCTTTGCCCGTTCCAAGAGGAACAGGGGGAGGCAAGAGATAAATATACACTTAATGTCTTCCTGATGGAACTGTCTGTAGAAAATTCCTCGAGGGAGTTTCCTGTCCTTTTCTGCTAGTTGTTGTGAGTAGGGAATGAACTGACCCCTCAGTAGAGTTATTAGAAACTTTCTTCATCCAGAGAGCTTAAATGAGCACAGTCCAGTTATTTACTGGCCCTCTTGCTGCCTTAAAATAATATTGCAAAGAAAAGACTGATTAAAAGAACAACGAAGCAGCAAGAGAATGCAATTGAACCACCAGCATTAGTGGTGAAAGGCAGCGTGTCTCAGACAAGGCTGAAACTTGCTTGTCAAGGTGCAGCAGATACAGAGTAGTGGTCTGGCACCAGTTACTGCTTTTTCTAATGCCATGGGGAAAAAAAATTCCCAAGCTTTCTCCTGACACATCTGATTCCAGCATATACCCCAATTTAACCACTGGCCTGAGCTGTGGTAGCCCGTAGGAGACCTGTAACTATTGTGTTCTTGGAACAGGAATCCTGCCTTGCTCCCCCACCACAGATGCAAGCACATCAGATATTAAGCCTGGGAGGATAACTCTGGTGCCCTGCACTGCAGGCTTCCTTTGATGGCTCCAGGGGATAGAAAGGTATTTTGCTGTTTCCTCTCCAGAGGCATCTGGTTTAGTCAGGTGGTTCACAGTGCACATGGTCACATTTATTGTTTGGTTTATTCTCTATTGTGCTTCTTCCCCCTCCCCAATATTTTATCTGTCCTGGCCTTTCCCAAGGACTTTTATACAGAACTGAAATATATATATTTTTTTTTTATTTCTGGCATTTCCATCTGGTGTGAAGAGGATGAGAAACAGGCTCATGTCACTGACACTCTCTGACCGTCAGAGCGTTACAACATCCCCCAGATCTGGGGGTTTCTGTCTCCCCACCTCTAACATTAGCAGGCACAAGTGCTGCACCATCCTCTGCAAGCCCTTCCTGCTGAAATATCCCCTTGCAAAGGCATCAGATCTGTTATGAAGGTCCAGAGTTTTACATCCTCACAACAGCCAGGCTCTGCAGACCTGAGAATGTTATAAAGAAAAATATACAACAGGGCTAAAAACTAAAATGTGGCTAAATGTCCACGGATTGTCCTCAGCAAGACCCTGCTCCCAGCTGGCTGAGCAGAACAGCTACAGGTAGATTGAACCTTCAGGCTGCTCGAAGGCTGCTTTTTCTCCTGTCCTGTCACCTGCTCTAGATGAATCTCTATCTCACAGCCTATTCAAAATTATCTGAAGTATTTCTACCATTGTGGTTTCCACCTCCAGTAATGCCAGGTACTGGCTAAAAGACCTTCATAGTCCCCAGTTTTAGACTCCACTCCAACTTCACTCAAGCCCATGGTTCTGTCTGTGTCATCTCTGCTGACCCTGGGAAACTCCATTCCCCAGTGACTCTACTTACAGCAGAGGCAATGGTCATTCTTTTTAATTCCACTGACAACTCTTTCTTGCCCTACTTGTAAAACACTATTTTGTCAATGGATGAGTTGGGGGTGCAATGGAAATATGCTGGAGATCTATTCTCTATCACTGAGCATTTGCTTTTCAGCCTGCACAGAAGGCACCAATTTTTCATAGAATCACAGAAGGGTTTGGGTTGGAAGAGACCTTAAAGGTCACCTCATTCCAACCCCCCTGCCATGGCAGGGACACCTCCCCCTAGCCCAGGTTGCTCTGAGCCTCATCCAGCCTGCTCTTAAACACTTCCAGGGCGAGGCAGCCACAACTTCTCTGGGAAACCCATTCCATTGTCTCACCTTCCTTTGAGTAAAGGAATTCTTCCTAATGTCTATCCACATCTACCTTGAATTTTAATCCCTCTGTAGGTCAGGTGTGGCATTTTGGGTCAGCACATTCATGGCCTTCCTTTGTAGGACCACAATTTTCAGGTATAAATCTTCTAGGACTCTTCCAGATGTGAACACTTCCCAGCCACATAAAGCTTCAACTCAAAAAAGTTGTTTCATTTGTCAAGTCATCTTTGACATCTGGTCAGGATTTACTAGAAAATCCCTCCTCTATGGCCTCTGAACAGGCAATGTAAGAACACCTTCCTAAGTTTTCTATCTGACATCCAGCAAACAAAACCCTGTTTTCAGTAAGATCTGAATAGACTATACTGTCTTAGAATTTTCCTTTGCCGTCTCAACGTAAATAATGGGGCTAGTACAAAGCTGATTAAATATATTGCCTCTCATTTTCTACAGATCAATAACTGAAGTCTAGGGGGAAGGAAGCAGAAAATAAAGCTAAGCATGGTTGGGAGAATCAAGGACACTCAGAGTGACTTCTCTGTGCTACTTCAAAGAGCATTTTACTAACTTCTTAGTGCCTAGGAAGATCGTGTCTAGATGCAAGGTCTCTGAATAGGTCTATGTGCTGTGTTTCCCCAGACCCTCAGATCCTCCAGAAGATGGTCTAGCAGGTCCAGCAGATCCAGGAATGCTGAGGCTGTTTAGAGTTAATAGAGAAATGTTAAATGAGCCTTTGTCTGAAGCCAGGCTGAGGAAGAGAATGTGGGTTGTTGATAAGCATGCAAGAAAATCAGTCCTTGTGGCAAATCACGTCCACTGGTGACTCACCACAGCTGGGGCTTGTTCCTTCCTGGGGGCATGTCCTTGCTACCCTTTCTCAGGCAAATCTGCAGTGGGCTCCAGCTTCACTCCTTACAATATTTGTCTTCTATTTGGTCAAAAGGTACTTTCTTCCACAAACTTTCCTGGCAACAAAAGAATTCCTCAGAATAGCAGAGGGAAATGCAACAGCAAAATGGGCAGGCGTACAGGCAATGTTACATCAGCTCTTAAATTCTTCCAAAATTGAATTCACACAAACAATAGTGAGTTAGTTGCCAAGGCCAGGTTCAGAATGACTGTAAATAAAAGGGATTCTATGCTGAAAAGTGATATGTTGGGGATATGTGGCATTTTGGGGCTGAAATAATAGCCTACTGCAAAGTAGCACTGTATAGTAATTGGATTTACCCTTTATCTTTACATTTCCTTCTACTAACAGAATACAGCATATACAAATTTTAGCTGGAGAGAGTGTGAAGTGACATCTTTTGCTGAGAAGAGTCTCAGTTAAACAGATCACAGTTTGATCACCAATTTAATCATTTAACAGCAGACTTCTGTACGTGAAGGTGATTGTATAAAAACTAAAGAAAGGTGTCATTGGCTTGAGGCTACTGAATAAGTAGAACCACTAGTTGCATTATTAAAAGAAGTTGTGTCTCTAATTTTTTCCTGTGGCAGCTAAAACCAAAAGCTAACTCTCAAATGTCAAAACGCCAGTGTTAGTGAGCGTAGTGCAGGAGACAAAATTCCCACTGCTGCTACAGGTAAAACACATTGTAAGGAGGATTCTAGCACTTTTGTAATGATGGAATACAACCTTAGGCAATATAAATTCATCATCTCTCAGGACGAATGGCCTTTAAAAATGCAACAGATTACCCAGCACTGCACCAGGATTTGCCCTGGCAGCCTCCCAATGCCTGGAATGGATAGAGCACAACTGCCCATTAGCATGGCACTGCTGGTACCCTGGGATTTTCAGCCAAACCTGATAGACTGTCAATAAAGTCCTGATAATAACAACACCTGCACTGTCTGGGCATCTCAGTCCCTGGCATTCCTTGTGCCTCCTCTTTCCCTCTCCACACAGCAGGAGTCTCCAAGCTGGGCAGAGTGGAGCAGTTGGGAGCTGCCCTGCTCAAGGGCTCGGGAGTTACTGTAGCACCCCAATACCTCTGGTGTCTGCCCCTTCTCCCCAGGGGGTTGGTATGGAAGTGCAGAGCAAGGACAGCTGATGTGTGGGTCAGAAGTGCCAGCAGGTCACAGAGCAGGGGTGGGAGGATGCTCTGCAGGATGCAGCTGTGGGCAGGGAGTGGGGAGGAGGGAAGGGTTGGGTGGAGGGAGTGTTTCTGCAGGGGATTTTCCTGCTGCTCCCCAGCTGAGTTAGTCTTACCTCTCCACATTACTTCACCCAGGCTGCAGCTGAAACAGGCTGTGGATCACCTAAAACTGAACTGAAACCTTTCTCCTACTGAAACTCAATTTGGCAAGCAAACTTTGATTTTTATTTTATTTTTTAAGTAAAACAAATGACAAAACCTAAAGTAGCTGCTTAATTGTGACTGAATACATTGCCACTGGATGGATGGATGGATGGATGGATGGATGGATGGATGGCTGACAGCCTGTGTGAAATAAGTTTAATAGTTCTGCTTTGGCTATAAAAGACAAATGTTCACCTCACACCAGCACTCAAGCGTACAGCACAAATTAGCATTATCTCTGTAAATATCACCATTACTTTTCATTATTAAATTTATATTTTTCCATCTCATAAAAAAAAAGTGAGGAAGAAGGGATGAGACCCAAACCTGTTCTTTTTTTTTTAATTATTATTTTATTTTTTTAAACTGTGTCTTCTACAAAAAGCACAATTTACTCAAATGAAACCTTCTTGCATCTGGTCTAAGAGTGCTTATGCCAAAAAGCTGATGAGACTTACATAACAGCCCTGATGTTAAATCTTCAGAAAACAGTCATAAAGGAACAGATTCTTAATTGAAAGCAGGCTGCTAATAACAGTGCTCTTTCAAATAAATGTTTGCTATCAGACTAAGTGGGAATGTAATGATTTTTCTATGCATATAGATTATAAATTTGATAGGTTTACCCATTTGATGATGATTCTGTAGGATCAGCAGAGATGAATTCATATTTCAGCCTGTGTCTCTGTAAGACACGGAGTCACCACACACTGCTGTAAGGAGTTAAGATGAAAACATGCAGAAGATAAAGCAGTTGTAAGTTGTGTTCAGCTACACAGAGCAACATGAAATAAAACCCTAATGTGCCTCTCTGTATTTTACCTTCACTCTTGTGCCTGGAACAATTTAACCAGATGATCTGCTGATTACCTTTACCACCCTAAAATGAATTTCACTCTGCTATACATTGTGGGCATTCAAGACTTCCTAAATCTGCAGAGAAAAGTGCAGGTCAGAGTCTGTGCAGTGCAGATTTAAGGTCCTTTACCTGGAGTTCTGATTAGCTTTCCTCGGATGCTCATTCACTTCTGCAAGGTTTGGACTTTAATGTCCTAACTGCAGAGCACAGCTTAGCTTGCTTGTGCAGAACCAGCCATCTCCTGAGGTTTCTCTCAACTGCTGGAAACCAATTTGCCTCAGTCACTCCAGCTCCTCAGCTCAAACTGGCAAACTGGCTCACATCACAGGATGGCTTTTTGGGTTTTTATATAGCTTCTTCGTGAGAATAAAATGTGAAGTGCCCTAGGCCCACTCTGTGTGAGTGGGAAGGGGTTTTATTTTCTTTATGTGCTCCCATAATGTGCTGGAAACAAAGAATTCTGCCTCTGACCAGCAAAGACATGCAAATTCAGAGAACTTCAAACCCTTCACCCATAACACACCTCAGGAAGGAGCAAGCCAGTCTTTTAGGAAAACAACACATGTGGAAAGGAGCCTTCAGGTTTTTTAAGAGCTTTCTGCAGTTATCAGTCCCCCACCTTATTCCCTGATCACTGATGAGCACACACCACTCTGAAAAGCCAGTCTTGGTGACACTGCCTTTGGACTGAATTTGCCATCCTTGTATTGAAATGGCCACCAGGCAGCCTTTGCTGAACCCACACATTTGAACTTTTTTTCCTTTTTTTTTTTTTTTTTGACTAGGGGCATTACCAGCACAGGAAGGTTAAAATTTCAGCACATCCCTCCCCACCTTGTTTCCTTGGGAAAATTCTGGCTTGAGATTGGCTCGCTCTAGTGATGTGTGGGGACAGGATCTGAACCAGGGTAGACAACCTGGGGCAGAAAGATTAGCAGAGATACAGAGAGAGACAGAATATGGTAATGCAGAGTGACAAAAATGGGCATGAAGTTGCACTGCTCCAACTTTGAAACATTTGACACAAATGTTAAAAGGAGATATTTCCATGGCATCTGCATTTAGGAGAGTTATCTCCATGAATATTTCCACCCTTATTTAGTATATTTTTCATAGTAGAATGACATTATTCCCCTCGGGCCCTCCGTTTTTAATGCTGCATTGAAGGTAGAAGCAAAAGACTAAGAATCCCCTTAACACAAGTAACTTTGCATAGAGATGGCAAGAAACAAATCATCACCAAACAAGCATGTAGGTAAAATCAGATACATTTCTAACAGGTTTTTTTTATGAATGCAATGTATTCTTAAAAGAATTTCTGCATTGAGCCTGTCAGAGAGTCTTAGCTAGAAAACTAAAATTTTAAACATGGGGAAATAAAACAGTTTATAAGAGCAGAGAACTAGAAAAAGATGTCTTTGGTCGCCAAGCCTTTACCTCCTGCTATAACATAGATGGTTATTGTCATTTAATCCCATTTCATAAATTTACCAGGTTTTGTATTAAAAGTATTTAAATAAATATTCACAACTTCAAGCAAGAGGCTGGTTTAGAAGCTCTTTAACTGTTAAGATCTGCTTCTAATATTCAACACAGATTTATTCCATTTGTACACATATATTCATACTCGTGACAACATCGTCCCTTAGGTGAAATAGCTGTTTTTCTTGCCTGGCATTTACCCCCTTGATGTTTTTACAGGGAACAATTAGCTTCCCTTTCAGCCTGTGTTTGACTAGACTGCAGAGCTGATGTTTTCATGTGGCCCTGAAGTCAGACAGGTTCTCATGTCCCTCATGCCCCGTAGCCTCTCAGTGACCCTCTCCCAGGTGACAGGCTCCTGGACACAGGGACCCAGAGCTACCCCTGAAACTGGGAGGAGAGCTCCTTGGAGTGCTGCTGACACTGCTGTGCCTCCTGGGAGCCATCACCTCTGTGGGGATCACAGTCACTGCTTCCATCAGCCTGCCTAGAGCACCCAGCAAGAACTTCAGTCCTCCCTCTTCCCAACACTGTTTCTCACTGGTGAGCAAAATGACCTCCACACCCCAGTGCAGGATTCAGCACTGGGGTGTGGTTCTGTTCTCTTTCTGCATGATGATTTTTGTGACCAGAAATGTTATGTTTATTTTTTAGCACTTTTGCATCAGAGTTTCAAAACGAAGCTCACAAATAAAGGCCAGCACCTAGTGACCTTGTCAGCCCACACCCTTGCAACAGGTCACCTTGTTCCAGGACTGATCCTCCCTCTTCCACACAAGCAGTTGGCATCTCCCTTTAGTTAGTTCCTTACCCACATTATACTTTTTGAACTAATTCCCATCTTCTTCATCTTAACTAATAATTTCCCAAGTGGCACCTTATTACCTACTTTTCAGAAGTCCATAGAGATGAGACCTACTGCAATTCTCTAGTCAAGAAAATCTGTTATCTGAGGGAAGAAAGCTCTCCAGTTACTCTGCCCCAGCCAGCCTTTGGCAAATGTACACTGCAGCCTGTCCCATCCTTCCTTTACCTCAGTGTCTTTGTCCTAGAGGATCCATATACTGTCGAGATGATATTAAAATAGGGCACAGAGTTGCTGCAAGCTCTTTTTCCCCTCTCTTCAAGTGGGTATCACGGGTACTGCATTTGCCTTGCTTCCATCAGAAGGCATGTGAAGGTGTAAGTTAATACCTCCTTTGCCAGATGGTGTGAGCAAGGAGCACAAGGAGCTACCCCCATGCAGCTGATGGGCAGGAATGAGTTTGCCTATTGCAATTGTCTTAAAGTAGTCCTGGGAAATCCCTTAAAACAGAAGACTGGTGTAAATACTCACTGGATGGACAAGCCGAGAGCAAACCCAGGGAATTCCTTCAGGAAACTCTTTTTTTTTCCTAGAGCTTTAGCTGAAGTTTGTGTTTTGTTATTTATTATTTGGGCTACTAATAAAAAGCAAGCCCTCAGAAGGGGTAAGTTTGACCTTATAGTGTCACGTTGAATCTATCTGAGGCAGTGTAGAAACACCACCTGCTCACACATAGAAATTCAAAGCCAGTCTGTCCTAAATCATGCCACTGTGTTCAGTTATTGCATATCTGTACCCCAGCACAGCATGACCTTATGTATTATATATATTGCAATTAGACAAAATGGTGTGACTTACGAATGAAGTGGCAGCCTTAATTGCTGTTTTCATTTGGTCCAGAGTTGTAACTTCAACACTGAGGGCAACTTTAACTCTGGCCAGCCAGTTCAGGCAGAAAGGAGAGAAGCAGAAGGGAACAAGGTGCCTCCTTTCTCACACACATTGGCAGTTTTCAGCCCTCCTTGCAACCCCACATGGAGAGCTCACTGCAAGCAAAACCAAAGCAATGCAGGGCTTGGAGACTCCTGTCCCAGACCCTTGTCTGTGGAAGGCACCAAATGCTGAGCACAACTGAAAACCAAAGCAAAAAAGCCCAACCAAACAAAACAAAACCAAAAACCACTCTACATTTCAGACAATGGCAGAAAGGAGCCCAAGAAAAGGGACACACCTGGAGGCAAAGGAGAGGGTTCATTAGGTGCATGGAGCACAGAGCATCTTTCCTGGGGATCAAGGTGGACTCCTAAACAGGCTCGTGGCTGCTGTGTTCAGCTTCTGGTCTTGGCTCTGGAGCAAAACAGCTACAAAGTTCTTTCTTTCTTAAGGGTCTGCAGTCAAGTCACTGCTGAAGCCTTTGGGCTTGTCTCAGTCCTTGGCCTGACTGAAATCTGCCTGTCTGGAGGCCCCAGGACACGGCCCCCTGGTAATATGGTGACTGGTACTGAAACGATGTTTTCCCACAGAGTGCCTCACAGTGAGCGTGCTTCGAAAAGCTCTGCATAAAATGTAAACAAGGTAGAAAAGTCAAGTCTGTAATGAGCATTTTCTCTGCAGAAATGATGCTCATGCAGTGATGAAACTCTTCGTTCATTTGAACTGGTTTCACTACCTGACACCTATTTCTTCTTCCAGTGCAGCTTCCATAAATCCATAGCAGTGTCACAGCACATGCACGTTAGACATTAGCTGCAATTGAATCTGAATGTTGTCATTTAACAAAGAGGAGAATGAGCTTTAAATGAAAAAAAAAAAAAAAAAAAAGATTTAATGGGATTAGAAAGAACTCCAGATCCTCTTTGTGATTTTTATGGTTGCACACTGTGTCAAGAGTTTGGTAATTTATAAAACTTCTTGATAGAAATATATGAATATATCAGTCAAAGTAATAATTAATTCCCTGGAGAAAATGCTCATTAAAAAAAATCTGTAACAAAAAAGAAAATTCTAAGAAGCTGGGAGATCACAATGTAAGCTAGCTGCCAATTAAGCCTTCATGGGGTTGGGAAGGAAAATGAAGGCAACAATATAGCTTTTTGACTGGGGATTTGATCTTCAAGATAACCTCTGAACTGCAGTGTTTCACCATCTCAAAGCTCTGCTGAAATACATCCTTGCTGATTATGCCATAATACTGTACATTTATCCTCACATGTAAGGAATTATTCTATTACTCATAAAGGCAGTTAGTTGTGAATGGTGAAGGGCAGACAGTTATACCCTTTTCAGGAGAGAGTCTGTAAGGAAATGCAGAAAAAAATCTGTTTGGTCTTTTGTTTTGGTGGGGCTTTTTTTGCTACCATGTATCCCAAGAATGCCATTTTCTGTACAGACAGGTACCCTTTCTGCTCTGGGGGATCATCTGTACTTCTGTAGGCCAGGTGAGGAGGGTGTAATATCTGAATACCCTGCAGAACCTGTACTGAGCACAGCAGGACTACAATAAAGATTAACTGTCTAATAAATATACTCAGTTCAATGAGCTATTTAAAAGCATTCACTAATAGCCATGGCTTGTGGCCAGACAACAACTGCTCTGCCTGTGGAGAGCAGAAGATGCAGGTGTCCCCTATGAAGGTGGGGCACATCCAGCACCCATGTTCATCACCACCATTGGTACTGCTGCAGAGTCCAGAGGAACTTCCCACAAAAGCACAGACTCATCTGGGTTGGGTTGATCTTTAAGATCATTGAGTCCAAACACGAGCCCTACTCTACCAAGCCCTCCACTCGGCCGTATCCCCAGGCACCACATCTGTCCAGCTTTTAAACACCCAGGGATGGTGACTCCGTCCTCTCCCTGGGCAGCCTGTTCCAGGGTCTGACAACCCTTTCAGTGAGAACATTTTTTCCTAATGCACAGATGAAACCTCCCCTGGTGCATCTTGAGACCATTCCCACTCGTTCTGTCACTAGTTACCTGTGTAGAACAGACTAGTGCCTAGCTCTCAAGAGAGGCAGAGCAACGTGGAGGTGGCCTGGGCACAGTGAGCACCAGGGGCTCTTGGTTATTCACTGTTTGAGTGTGAAAATGCACAGAATACTGCAAATATCCTGCCAGCAGCACAGACACTTTCATATCACAGGGCAGAAACCCTCGGGTTGCATTGGCAGAGTGCAGCAGAAAGCTCTTTTCCATCCATTTGTTTGGAACTTTGCTACCTCTCTAATGCCTTCCACCCTGGATACTGCTGTAGATAAAGCTACTTAGCTTGTATGGATGTTTTTAAAGCCATCACATCACCTTCCCCAGAGGGTCCTAAGCCTGCAGATGCATCTAAGATAAGTGGTGCATCTTCTGTCCTACTGCCTCGTGCACAGGAATGTTCCAGGGTGTGTTGTCTTTGGGTATGCCCAAGTTAGTCAAAGGATTCTAATTACTAAGTGTCAGGATCTGATGTTTTGCTTATGTATGGGATGACTTTGCCATGTTTTTGGTAGTCACATAGGAATTGGCACCATTTTGTTCTTCGTATTTATTTATCTTTTATATGGAATTATTTTCCCCCTTCAAAAGTAGAGCACAATTTATGAGAAGAAGAGCTGAGTATGTTCCACAGTAATAAAGGTAAGCACTAACAGAATAAAGCTGTCTAAGGGGTACTATAAATGTATCTCATTAATTTGTATGCAAAATATATTTTGGACTCCACTCAGTGCATTGCAGGTGAGGGCTGTTTGGGAGCCAGAAATGATGCTGTGTTTCCTGGGTCCCTGAAGTAGCCTTGGCCTGATCCTGGACTCAGTCTGAGGCTAAGCATCATTATAACCATTGGAGAGCCCAGTGGCTCCACTTTATACCACAGGTGGCAGCTGGTACAGAAGCAGCATCTGTAGCTTGAAGGAAAAGAGAACTACAAGTTTCAGCCATTTTGCTGCATCTCAGCAGCATGAATGGGCTGTCTCTTAGGAGATGATCAAGCCCTTGGCTTCTTGCTTCCTTGCTTATGGATCAACATTCTGCTGCTCCAGGCACCCCTGCAGGGTGCAGCACACCTGGGCATGAGGGTGCAGTGCCATCAAAGGGAAGCAGACCTTTTATTAGTCACTAGGATTAAGGTCCCTGATGCAGTGATAGTGTCTGACACTACTGAGGTGTGTACTCCTATTAATAGATTCTCCAGGGGACAGCAATGGGCCCTTGTGGCCAGGAAGGCCAGTGGTCCTTAAAGTGTGTCCAGCAGGTTGAAGGAGGTTCTCCTCTCCCTCTACTCTGCCCTGGTGAGACCACATCTGGAGCACTGTATCCAATTCTGTTCTCTCCAGTTCAAGAGGGACAGGGAATTACTGCAGAGAGTCCAGTGGAGGCTATGAGGATGATGAAGGGAATGGAACATCTGTCCTGTGAGGAAAGGCTGAGAGTCTTGTGACTGTTTAGCTTGGAAAAGAGCAGTCTGAGAGGGGATCTTATGGATGTTTACAGATCTCTGCAGGGTGGATGCCAAGTAGAAGGGGCCAGTCTCTTGTCAGTGGTGCCTGTAATAGGATGAGAGGTGATGGCAGCAACTGGAAACCCAGAACTTCCACCTCAACATGAGGAAAAGCTTCTTTACTGTGAGAGTGACAGAGCCTGGCCCAGGCTGCCCAGAGAGGCTGTGGAGTCTCCTTCTCTGGAGACTTTCCAGACCCACCTGGATCTGTTGTGTGTGGCCAGTCCTGGGTGACCCTGCTCTGACAAGGGGGTTGGACTCAATGATCTCCAGAGGTCACTTCCAACCCCTACCAGTTTCTGACTCTATGATTAAAAATACCAGATTATATTAAACCCTGCTGAGATGACCAATATATTCAAGACTCCCACTTCTCCTCTGTGGACCTTTGATGTTGACTCAGAGCCCAAAACAATAACGAGCATTTTGGAATATCCCAGTCACACATCACTTAGAGGTACACTCACAACAGCAGTGCTCATGTTGAGCTTGAGATGGTACCTGTGAGCCCTGTGCAGAGGTGAAGATGGCAGAGATGGGATCTTTCTGCTGCTCTTCTCTTTTTTTCCCAAACAAAGTCAAGCTGGCTTTTTCCCAAGAATAATAATTAAAAAAAGTGAAATGCTAATCCCCGTTTATCTTATGGAACAGGCAATTTTGCTGCGCATATAAACTACACCCCCACACATACACACACATACACAGCTTGGGCTCAGTCCCACAGAGCAGCTAGGCAGTTACACAGAGTCACTTGAAAGCCAGCTGGAAGTACCCATTGAGCCTGCTGAGGAGTCCCCAGAGGACACCTGAGCACTTCTGCTCTTACAGCTCATGGAGAATTGTTCATTCCACAGCTACGGTGTCGCTCTCCCTTCTCTCCAGGCGAGGATGCCTAAGGGTGACTTATGGATGCTGCTTCCCAACTGAAGCAATAGCATTTTTTCCACCTTTAGCTCACGCTCACAAACCCATATTAGTCTGGGCCAGGGTTTCTGACACAAGAGAACATACAGGCCAGGATGCTGGAGGAACTTCTGTATTCACCCTGAGGTGTGAGCACACCAAACTGCAGTGCTTGCTGAGCCAAAGGAAGCTGAACTCTCAAAGCCAAATTCACTATCACTGAAATGTTATCTTAAAAGCAAGGGCAGCACGGGTTGCAATGCTGAGTGCTCTGTAGCATATCAAGGAACTCATGTCCCTAACATGGAAATGGTCACAGCCAAACATGTGTCTTGTGGGCAGCTTTTCACCCCATTGAGAGGTGTGACTGATACCAGAGAGCACCAGTTATTTATTTGGTTCTTCCAACCTCTGACAGGCATCTGAAAAAAAATAATCTGAGAAATTAAAATGTGTATTGTGTTTTTGTGAAAATGTAGAATGTAATTATAATTGTGGAAAAAAAAATATAATTAGCCTTATTCTAACTATAACCAGATTATTTTACACATACATGGAATTAAATCCTTAGATCTTAAATATCAACCATCAAATCCCACCATCACCCAGGTTTGCCACAGATAAACTGTCCTGCAGAGCAAACTGCCCTGAAAGAGAAGACCCAGCTCCAAGAATTTTCCCTGCTGGGTGCAGGATTTTGCATTTCCTCTCCAGTGGAGTTTCAGCTTCATGTAAAGTCACACAAAGGCACAACACCTCCTGCCATTCTGCTGGAAGAGGTTCCCGTGTTTGCATTGTTCTTACAGCATAAATCAGAGCCTCACACTGTTGTTTCTGGCAAACTCAGGGGCATGCAAGTAGGCTGCTTTTAATTTGTGAATTATAGTCACATTAGGACCTTAGGGAGTATTATGGTAAATATGGCAAATGTTCTCATCTTGTAAACTCACTCTGGTATTTGGAATTCTCTCATTCCAAAAGAAAAGGTACAGCTGAAGAGTTAAAAATCATAAGCAATGGATGAGCAGTAGCCTGACAAATCCAAGCAAGAGGGGAGGAAAAGGGCAGACATGGCATTCATCTGGAGGTGTTTCTTCTGGGGAATTATCTCCAGTCATCACCTAGTCATGAGACAAGTTTTTGCCATAATTACAAACCCAGGCCACTGTGGCTAGGCACAGTCCAGGGAGAAGGGCACTGGAAACAGTGGTTGAAAAATATGAATAAAAAAAAAAAATAAATAAAAAAGTAAGTGCTGAAAGACAAAAGGAAGGAGATTTGTTCATGAAAAATATTCAGAAAGCAGCTCCTTCAGGATCAGGAAAAACAGCTCTGGAAACATAAATTATGTGCCAGTTCCCATGTTATCAGAATCCGAGTGCCTAAAATGTAGTTTTATTACAGGAAAATCTGACTAAATACACAGACACTGACAAAATTCCCCAGTGTCAAATCCCTAGTGCCTGGTTTCTGGCAGCAAACCTGCTTGGAGGCCTGACTGGGAACCAGCTGGTTCTGCACCTTTGTCAGGTGGGGACAAAGCCCCTCTTGCAGTGTCCCTCCTCTCCCCCAAAAGCAGCACCTTCCACCTCTCCAGTGGTGAAAGAATCCTCTTTTCAAAAGGCAGAGAGGAATTCTCCAGGCACCAGTGCTGGGGTTGGTTGGGTTACTGGGCCTTAACTGGCTTCACCCCCAGACACAGAGCTCAGCCTCTGTGGCCTCCACCCGTAGCTCGAAGGGCCCTGGGGCATGAGGGGGGCAGGGAGGCAGTAAGGAGATGCTGCCAGCGACCTCACTGGCTGCCAAGGGAAGGTGCCATGTTGCTTTGCTGCCCATCACTGCCTCACGGGCACCACAGAGCCACAGTGAGGTGAGAGCAGCTCTGCTGCAGCTCCTGCTTGTTCAGCACCACTCACCATCCTTGAGCTCACCTAACCAGCCCCACAGCTGCTCCTCTGCTGTGAGCTCCCACCTCCCAGGCTCCATGCCACAACGGGTGCCCTTCCAATCCCTCCACCCTGCCCCACCATGAAGAGACTTTCCTTCTTAAATATTTCTTTCCATTTTCTTTCTCTGACTGAGCACAACAGTGCCGCTGATGTCAATGGTACAAAACTGCCACTGATCCTCTGCAGCCAGTTCCAAAGCTGACAAACAACCTTCAGAAAATCTCCAATCTGAGAAAGAATCTCAGAGATGAGCTAACAACTCAGCACCTAAAACGTGAAATCTTGGTTTACCCCTTGGCATTAATTATCTTCAGAGACATATGGCTTAAAAGGTAATGAAACAAATGGGGAATTGATCTGAAAACAGGTGTTTTCAAACCTCAACCTGCTAGCTTAAAGGTATTCATAGATTATTTTTTTTTTCTCATTGATTTCTTTAAAGTTTGGCTTACCTGAAATTAAGATGAGCTGCATTCAGCTTTGGTTTTGACTAATTCTTATTTTTGAGGAAATTTGATGAAAAAAACATAGAGTACCATGGAGATGTCCATGTCCTCCAGCTACAGAGCCCAGGAAACTAGCATTTGGATTCTCTTTCTTACATACCTTGATATTAATGATATTATGCAAAGATAGGGACTGCCAGCTATTGCAATTGTGGTTGCTGTTATATTTTAGGAAAAAAAAAGGTATTTTTAGGTGTAATTGCCAACCTGCATCACTTCTGAAAATAATGGATTGAAATAATATTGAATTAATTCTGGAAAAATTCTGATGATATTGTGAATCTATAGCTGCTTCGGAGGCTAGGTAATGTGTACCTATTTGTACCTATTTGTACCTATTTGTGCCTATTTGTGCACATTTTCTGCTTAGTGCCCATCTTTTTTTTGAAGCTCTGCTATCCCTCAGCTTTTGAGCTGCGCTAGGATTTTGGTAGAGGAAGGTGTCTGGGTGTTTGGAATGTGCTTTTTCCTGTTTTTATAGGAACTGGGGTTAATGGCTGTGGATGAAGGGAGGGAAGCTGAACAGGGTTTTGAATCAGGGTCTGGCCAAGCAAGGAAACTAGAGCTATGAGTCAGCTGGGAGGAGACTGGGGCTGGCTGGACTCAGAAAGTGGGTTAGGATCTGTTGGAGAGCAAAGGCAAGTTGTTAGGGGGGTGTTATTCCCCATCCTCAGAGCTGGGAAGGGTTTGGGGTGTTTGTGACAAGAACCCCAGCACACCAGGCTGGTATCTGGTGGAGTTACCTTCTCCTACCACACACCTTGATGTGCTCTTTCCACACATGTTTTCCTACTGTTTTCTTCACCAAGCCCCTGCCTCATTCCCTGCACAGAGTGGATGTTACTCATCTGCTTCAGTCTCATTATTCAGTGTAATGGCCCTACATCCTATTTACTGCTCACTATTCAAATCCTGTTCCAAAGATAGAATAATTAATTTCCTCATGGGCTGTTCCTCATGGGCACTCATCATTACAGTACTTCATAAATAGTGGCTCATTCATTTTCACAACACTCATGCAAGAGGCAGGTTGGTGTTACTCCCATTTTTTTCAGGAGGGGAACTGAGACACCCAGGCTTTATCTAGTGCCAGTTTTCACCTGGTGTGGGTGCCCAAGCTGTGTCGTGACACCTTGGATTGTCAGAGGGCTGCCCAGCCCTGTGTGTTGTCACTTGTTCAGACATAGCCATGAGTGGCACTTGGGAAGGCAGAATGATAAAGTGTCAAGTCAAATGCTCTCGAAACATAGCAAGTGACCATAAAAGAACAGCCTGGTCTTGATGTTCCCAGAGCGTGGCAGATGAGGAAGAAGCAAGGACAGACCCCTCTGTGTAGGACAACATTCAAATACATCAGCTGGGAATCCACCCTTTCTCTTCCTGCAGACTTCTTCCTAATCCCCCAGCCTTGCAGCACATCACGTGCTGGGCTTCCTCTGCTGCTCTTCATAACTCATCATCAAAGTCCACCCACATCACACTGAAGATAAACAAGAGGAGGGCAAATTAGGGCTGCATAAGTAATTTTAACTGTTCCTACACCTTGAAAGCCTTACCATGTGATACCTCTCTTCTAGGACTCCCCTTGTGTGTGTCCTAACCTGTATCGTGCTCTGAAATCCCTGCACAAGTCCCATCATGGTGGCTCAGTGGCAGGACTGAAATGTTTAGAGTCTCAGCTCTGACCTCAGCCACTCCAGCTGAGATAAACCAGCTACTGCTGCCTGTCTGCACACCTCACGTCTTCCATGACTCCTTCAGGGATGACCCCAGATACCTGGGGTCCATCCCAGGTCCTGGAGATGAGCAGGCAGTGGCCTTTTCTTTCCCCTTCTAACGCTCCAACCTTGGCCCAGGGTTCTGTTTCTCCACCCTGATTAAGTTTTTCTCACTGGGTTTCTCACAAGCAGCCCTCTTTTTGCCCACCTCAGTTCCAGTCCCTGTTTCCAATCCCCTTTGCTCCTCATTCTGGCTTCAGTCTTTCTCCTGTCCCACAAGGCAGTGGGAAAGCAGCTCCCCAAGCCTTTTCCCAAGCTTCTTGTCCTTCCACATCCATGCTGCTCACTAAGCCAGGATGGCAGCCTTTCTCCCACACTCAGGTCATTCACTTCCACTCTCAGGTTTCTGCCTTCTGCTCTTCAACACGTGTAAGCACAGCACTGGGAGCAGCAAGAGGCAGGATTTGCCCAGCGCCTGGGGGCTGGCACGAGCCTGGTACAGGCAGAGCCTTTGGAGGGCACCACTGCCAAGCTCTGGAGAAGTTCTGCTGCTCTTCAACAAAGGCAAAGCGTTTGGCCAAACTTGGGCTGTTTCCATATTCTTGACATCAGAGCAGGTCCTCTGCCATGCCAAATGGAATGTCCATGCTCCAAGGGATGGAAATATTCCAGTTAATTGATTAAATGGTTGCAAAGTCTTTTTTTTTTTTTTTGACGTGGGCAAAATAATGTATTTTCTATAATCTTGTTCCTGGAAATTGCTGAACTGTTTTCACTAAAATTTTAGAACAACAAATAAATCAAAGTGAGGCAGACATCCAGCATGGGGAATTTTAGCTGAACACTTAAAGTCTGGCACAGTTATATGCAACTGAAAAAAGGGGTTTATAATGGGAAGTGTCAAGCATTAAGTATAGGTGGCACTTCCAACTCCGCCTATAATATAGATTGGAATAGATGCCTGGTTCTGCTCCCAGGACATTCTGGATTAAACCAATGGAATCACAGTGGACTAAGAGGAAGTTTGGGGTTTTTTTTCCCTCAGGTTGATACATTTGTGTGGCATTTTTGTCCTTAAAAGCAAGCAAGGAAAAAAAAAAAAAAGCCAAGTCATTTACCTAGAAGTTTTATTTATTTACTGGTATTGGCAAGGAATGTATAATTTCCTGACAATATGGAATGGATGATTATGGCAACCAGTTTTATGACAGTCTTATAAAAAGAGAGGCTTAATAATAAAATGTTAACAATTATAATTTAAAAATGAGTCAGCTACGGAGAAAATAAGACAAAGGCAAAAAGAAAAAAGAAAAACCTTTTAGAGCAAAATGTTTTATTTCCATTTATTTCCAGTGCTTTGCAGATGTGTGTGGGGCAAGTAGGAGGCTAATATATCTCACTTTAGCAGTACTAATTGTTTGCATTATCACAATAATCAAATGCAACCATATTAATCTCTGTGGTTATTAACTTGATTTTTACACATTAAGATTTAGATTTAATCCCCTGGGACCATCTATTAATGCTTTTAAAGTTGAAGGGTTTCAACATTTTTAAGTTTTTTTCCCCTCTTTTAGCTGCAGGCAGTAAAATTGGAACGTGTGTGGAGTTTTGTATTTTGCATTCCTGTGGGATTTTCAGAGACACTGCTGTCAAGGACCATGAATCATGTTAATACATAGCAACCTCTACAGCTATTAAAATGTCTGCAATAATGTGATTATTTTAAAACGGAAAACCTAATATCATATGTATTACTTAAAGATCAACCTTCTTTTTTTTCTTTTTTTTTTTTTAAGTCATTGGGAAGGGCTGCTTTTGGGAGGGGGGAAATGGAAACATCATTGGCAGTCACTAAAATGCAAAATCTCAAATCCACTAGGAGAAACTTCAGTTCCTTTTACAAAACACATCCTTACTGAACTTACAGTCAATGAAGAAAAAAACAAAGGCAAAAAAAAAAATCCAGATCAATAAGCATGAAAAGCTATTTTATTTTTGTTGAGTCAAATCCTAGTTGCACCAACCTGCTGGAACAATATCTGGTTTCATGCTTTCATGGTCACTGAGTGATGATACCCAAGAAAAAAGTGGGCATGGAGGTGTTTTGATGAGATGTCAGTGTGGAATGTAGTGCTGGAATTGAATAATGACACAAACTGGTTAAAAACTCAGTTTTCAAAGTGGATGTATGGGAGTCATCATTTACAACTTATATCAACAAGAAAATATGGCAAAGTGACCCCATGAATGGAAATAAGAGAGTGTCTTGGAGTGCATTACAACTCCAGTCGTTAAATATTAACTCCAAAGACAGAAACAGTGAGACTCAGGCTCTGGCAAGACAGAATAGAGCTCCTCAGATCATGTATTTGATTGTAGTTGATTGTGCATATCCATGTTGTGCTTATGTAGTAAATCCTCAATCCTCCCTTGGTTATCTGCTTGCTGGGGCAGCCTTCAAGCAGCCACCCCTTGATTTGACATCCCCAAGAGCTTGCAGAAGTATGAAAAGTTCTACAGCCTCTTTGTCTCTTCTTTATCTGCCTTCCTGAGTGTAGTGTGGTCTTCTCCTCCAGCAGAAGCTTTAGCACCTCAGCTTCTTCAAGGGTTTGGAGGTTTGTGCTTCAGTGAAGCAACACAGAAGGCAAAGATGTCCCTGCCCTGCCCCAGCTGAAAGACACCATGGGGAAGATGCAGCCATTGTTAACAGGTGGGAATTGAGTCAGTGCCAAGGGGCTGGGTGGGATTTTCTAAGGTGTTAAACAGGTCTGAAATATGGAGCCCTGGTCTTCCAGCACACAAGTGGCCACACAGAGTGCAGTAGATTTCAGTGGGCACTCAGAAGGGGACCTTCACCAAATAAAGGGCTCGAATGTACTTGATCCAGGGCAGGCAGGTTCCTCAGACAAGCATTTCAGCAAGCTGCTCATTGGCATCACACCAAATAGTGTTAGATTATGGAATTATAGGCACTCCATTAGCATTGTTTTAAATTGCACTTTCTGTTTTGTAAAATCAAAAAGGAAATTTCATGGGGAAAAGAAGTCTCGCATTCATGCAACATTAATGTTTGGGGAATAATGTGGTGTTTTGCCATGTTAAAAGAATTATTACAAACCCTTCATTGAGAAGCTCTAGAGATCTCATACTTTGGAAAAGAGACTTGATAATTGGATGTGCAGGAGGGGGAGGGAGATGTACAGGGAGGGTGACATTTTTGGTGACAGCAATGAGCCTTTTTTTGTTCTTGGGAAAAAAAAAGCCCCTGATCTGGCCAAATTAGAAGCACATGAAACATCTGAGAAGCAGGTAGCTACAGGTTAGCATGGGGCAAGAAAACAGGGCTCAAGGTGGAGTGAGTGATTCTCTTGGAGTCTCTGCTTCCCTGAACTGAAGGGAGAACAGCAAGAGCTCACATACACACAGGCAAGAATGCTTGGAGGAGGCAAGTTAAATCTTCATGTGCCACTTCCAGTGAGTGCATCTTCTGACTTTCACAGTTCTTTTTTTTCTGTATTACCTGAGCACCCTGGAAATCTTTACCAGGACGCCTGGATAACCCGGGGCCAGCTTGCATTGCCAAATCTCCACGGAGGGGTGATCTCCTTTCTGAGAGCCACAAAAGTTTCAGTGATGTTCACCCCCCTCCCAGCTTCTCCAGCCCCCTGCCCCCGGGAACAATGGGGCCAGGCTGCCCTAGGAGCCAGGGTGAGAGGTCAGAGCCCCCCACCGAGCTGCCAGATCTGGGGGCAGATCCCACGGCCCCTGCCGCACGGAGCCAAAAGCAGCTCTGCTCTTGCCCCCTGCAAGCCTGGCAGGGAATCTCAGCAAGAGGAGCCTCAGAGGGATTTCTTCCTCAAAACTCACCTTTCACAGCCTTGGGTTGTTTTTTTTTCTTCTTTCTTTTCTTCCCTTCCACACAGAAAGGGACAAGACCATATGGAAAGTTGACGGCAGTGGTTTATGGGTCACGTGAGTGAGAGGCTGTGAACATTCGTGCACGGGGTCATTGGTGGATTTCACAGCAGTTGCTTTTATCCTTGGAACTGAAGCTGCCACGTATTTCAGGATACCTGATTATTTTGTAAAGCTAGAGATCTGGGCAGAGGAGCTGATAGAACTCTCAGCTCCACAGAAATACCTTGGACTTGGAGAGCTGAACTGACAGACTGAGAAAAAAAAAAAAAAAAAAAAAAAAGAAACAGAAAACATAAACATGTAGATGTGAATGTGAGTCCATTTTATGTGTGTGAACATAACTTGTCTTGTGAAAGTGAGAACTTCGGGGTGGAAACTGATGACAGAAATTAAAGAGACTTAAAAGAAAAAAATCAAGCTATAGAAATGAATTTAAAAGAAGGGGGGGGGGAAAGGCTGTGCCAACATTTTCCTGAATGATAGCAGAGATGTGTGCTAAAGAATAGGTGTTGACAGAAAAGAAACACAACCCTTTAATAAAAGAGGTGGGCAGGCAGACATATGAACTGCTGAAATTTCAGCATTTCAGAGTCCTGTGGGTAGAGAACACCAGAACACAGGAAAAACAAGTAGAAAAGATCTTAGGAAACCCTCACCTCCTAAAATTTTGGTTCATTTTAGATGCGATTTCACTTGAGAGAAGAATCAATTTTATATGTACATATAGGTATATGAATTACAAAGAAAAAAGATGGGGGGGGGGAAGGAGGAAAAGGCAAATTACTGCTTTGTCTTCCCTTTTAGACATCCCCTGCACTGTGTCACCACAAATCCTGCATCTTCTGCTCAGCTGAGGGCTCTGCTGCAGCATCCCTTGGGCGCTTTGTTTCAGAGTGGTTTGCACTGAATTTGGGGAGCTCTCTAAGCAGCTGAAACTGATACAGGGGCAACTCCACAAGATTTCCTCACTGCTTCCTAGCAGAGCATGATCCAAACCCACACTTTTGGGGAGGAGATGTTGGAAATGCTGCTGTGACTCCGAGTTGCAGCCTCTCGGCGGTTACTGCTGTCAGCAAAGGCAATGCACGTGGTCTGCTTGCAAGGTCTGGGATGTGTTTTGGATTTCCTGCCTCAGAAATGCACTTTGCCTAGAAAACAGGGTCTAGGATTCTCTTTCTTGCCATACATGGAGCAGGGAAGTGTTGCCCAAGCACCCCGTTCACGTTAGGTAACTGGGCTGCTGACGCTGAGGGGGAGATTCTCGCTCACTGGCTCTTCAGCTGTTGTGTGAACATCAGTAAAAATGATGATTTTTCTGAAGGATGTGAACTCTGTGTGATGCTGTCCTCACAGAGGTTTTCTAAAGGGTGCTAATTTCCACAAACTATGCTTTATTTGTCTTTCTCTTAGCTACTTCTTTCAATGCCTTTATTCTCTAGGGGTCGTGGCATTGTCTTCTGAAATCTTGAAAGATCTTGCTTACATGTGAATAGTGGCTAGTGATGAAATGTACCATTTCAGAAATTAAAGCTAATCAAGGCACCTTCTTCTTCCAGGGCAGCAAATTGCTTGTGATAATTTCTGTGTATTTTTCTTTCTTTCAATTTCCTTTATCTAAAAATAATGGAAAGAGACAACATCAAATTAAGAAAAAGCATTGCTCAGTCTTCATTCAGCAGGCCTGAGATTTGAGCCATTTTAATAGATGACCCAAGATTCTTGTGGTTTTTTACTGTGTAACATCCTTCTAAGATGTTGAAGTCTTATTTCCATGTTAAGATTCTCTTCTGAATATGCCTTAAAAAAAATAAACTGCTGACTAGAGACAAAAGATTTTAAAATAGTTGCCAGAATATTTTCCAGTAACACAAAATCTTAAGATTAAGCTCTTGATTCTGCAGTAGGTTAAAGGCTTTGCCTACAAAGCCCTACAAGTAGCAGAGGAGCTTTGCAGAGCTACAGGCATCCGACTGCCCTGCCCACTCTTGCTGGATTTGGGCTTCTATCAAAGCACATATGAGTTCACATTTATGTTGATTGAGAGTTTTATTTCTCTTGCAAGAGAGGAAGAGAAAAGGTCACATTTTGATGAAGATGTGAGAGCTTCCATATGGGACCATGTGGTACAAAGTGAGTTTCTCTCACTTATTTGGGGACTTGGCCATGACAAAAGACTTGTTTCCACTGATATTGGTAAGATCTTCATCTGAATATGGTCTGAGAAATGCTACAGAACATCCTCCAAAAGCTTTATGGAAGGTTGTATTTTTCATATGAGGGCCCAATCCTCCTCTCTGGTGTAATGTTTACTCTCTGGCATCTCTAGAAGGGAGCAGAATTAGCTTAAAATAAAACCTGGAAACGGGTTCTCTGAGCCAAAAAAAAAAAAAAAAGAAGATATTTTGAAACATACAGTTGATCCTGGTATCTTGACAATGTGGTTTAGGTTGTAAAAAGCCACTAAAAGGCATCAAAATAATGATGATAATGATGAATGTCAGTCCTAGAGAGAAACGTTAATGGCTAATGCATATCACTGGCCAACCTTTGCATTCACAAACTCTGCTTCCAGATTCCTCTCTCTGTAAAGAAAAGACATTTAATCAAGTGATTGTGATTTTTAACATCCCGGAACGTTGTCTTTATGGATACACTTCAGCTAAAAGATCATATTGCTTTCAACTGGGCACAGCAAAGGCAAGCAGCCTGGAGCAGAATTGGTAAGCACAGTGCTGTTTGCCAGGGAGCTGCCGGGTCAGTGGGCGGTGCACTGTGCACCCATCTTTCCAGGAGCAGGAGGATTTCCTGCTGTTTTTTTCAGTAGTGACCTAGAAGGAGGTTAATGATTCCAAAGAATGACTTTTCCCTTAGGGAAAATTTAATCTTCTGACCTTTTTCTCTATCTGTCCATTCCTTTTAAGTCACAGACCCCCTTCATTTAGCTTATATCAAGCTGTTTTATTTTCTTCAAAAACATGGTTGAAGTGATTGCTTTTGCTTTCATTTAACCCTTGAACTGGATGCATTTCCAAACGGAATCGTTGCCCAGAACACGGAGTTGCTTGTAAGCATTTCTCCCAGATTTCTATATTTGTCTTAAATGTGATTGTCAACCCTCAGAATCACTTTGACAACTGACTAACTTCAAAAATGCATCCCTCTAATGTACTCCTGCAATCATCTCTGAGAGTTGCTTTAGAAAAGGAACATGACAGGAATAAAACAGCTATTGGAATTTTTTTTGTTAATATATTTTTTTTTCGAGTTCTATCAAAATGCTGATGGAACCACAGTAGTACAGAAGGAAATTTTATTTAAAATGCATTCACCAAGACCATCGTGCCATTTGGGGGATTAAATTTGAGCTCATAAAAAATATCAGCGCTGCACAGTCAAACTGTTGGAGTGTTTTGCTTTGTCTGAACTGCTCAGACACTATTGAATCAAATTTGTTGTCAGAATACTGTAAAATAAAATTGTAATTACTTTATTATTCTCCAAGGTGTTGACTCTGGGGGGCAAGGAGTTCTGGAGGGTAACTGGAAACAGAAACTGCCTTGTGCTCGAAGCTGTCAACTTCCTTTTGCTCTGCAGCAGACACTGTTTTTGTCTGTATTGTATTACACACGGTTATTGCCAACATAATAATTCATGAATATTCCTTCATTTTCAGAATTATAATTAATGCTGGATTTTGACATTATGACAAAGTAGGGCAGCTCAGCAGCAGAAACATTCAGCCTTAAGAACAAAGGAATTGCCATATTGGAGCAGACCAGTGGTCCATCCAGCCTGGTATCTCTCTGCCTCTCATAGTGGCCAATGCCCGAGGCTACTGAGGAAGGCACAACCCCCCCCCACGCACCTAATTGCAGCACTATACCACTGAGGGAAATCTCTTCTCGACCCCAGCTGGTGATCAGCTTATGCCCTGAAGTATGAGGATTGATAGCCCTTATAATTTTTTATCCTAGCTAGTGTGGCTGCAGATGCTATACTTAATCAAATAAATGTCTAATACTTTGGTAAAGCTAAGTAAGGGCTAAATACTCTCATCTCTTGGGAAAAATCCCAAGGAAGGAAAAAGTGCTGAGAAATTCCACAAGGAGAATCACATCAAGTTCCCACTGCTTTCTCCCCTCTCAGGGGAGTACAGTTTGCATGCTTGTGGAGAGGCTGGCAGGGCTGGAAAGGATGTCAAGCAGCACAGTCCTAGGCTTTGCAGGGAGTCAGGCTCCAAGCTGGGCTGCTCTTTCCAGCTCCCTGCTCTCCCTAGCCTGGCCTGATGGGTCTGTTTCAGCTGAGGAGTGGGAGCTAAGGAGACCTCTAGCAGCAGTCCTTTGGATTTCTGCCTGAAAAAGCAGTGGTTTTAGAGGAGAAACCGTGTGGTCCAGAACTGCTGCTTCTCAGGTCTTCCTTTTCACCAACCCTGCACATCCCTGGCCATGTGCTCGTGTGTGGAGGAGCAGCTGAAGAGTCTCAGGGACATGACAAAGAGTTAGTCCCCCCACGTTTGCTGTTCTTTTCTGATCTTTTATTCCCCTCTTTTTCCTTTTTTTTTTTTTTTTTTTTGTAGCCATTGCCCCAAAGCTGTTTTCCTCCATCCCATGCAGCAGCAATAATTCCCCCAATTTAACTTAGTATTCTGATGACAAAAAGCATCACCAGATAGTAATTTAAATGTGCTCCCCACTTTTGTGTGTGTGTGTGTGTGTGTGTGTGTGAAACGCAAGAGAACAGACAGGAACACCTGAGCTCTTCTGTATCCACTGACATTTTATGCAGTCCTAAAACTCCTCATCCTCTTCATGTTTCTAAATTAAATGATCCCTTCTTTTAAATCTGCTTTCTGACTGGGTCCCATCCCCCGTTAATCATGTTTACTGCATTCATTTCCTTGCTTTGCTGTCTCTTGCTTCTAATCCACGGACTAAAATACAACAGAACATCCAGAAATGCAGCTTTTACTCATGAAATCCCACAGTAATATTTTATGTTTAACCATCTTTATGTTTTTCTTAGTGTATCTGAGTGTATTCTCTGCTTCTGTATGTTTTCTAAGCTCCTGCAACACATTTTCAGTGAAAGATGCCTAGATTTTCCTGTGCTAATTAATAGCCATCAGTTCCTGAAAGTATTTTCCAACGTGCACTCCTTGGCATTAGTCTTTTTAAATTTACATGCCATCTTGTCACCATTTCATCTTAGTTCACTGGCTTGCTCTGGATTTTTTTTTTTTTAAGTTTTGCCTAAATTCTGTTAACTTAATAAAAGGCCAATTACTCCCATGAATATTCCTGTTTAGAGCAATGGGCTTTGGGTTTAAACACCAGAAAGCAGGCTGTGACTGCTGGAGTGAAAACAAATTTGATCTTTATTTCAGGAGTGGGGTTTTTTTAAGTTTCCTAATGAGTAGGTAACAAAACTGTCTTTATTGTGGCTATTGATCCCAGGGGCAATTCAGAGTTAACCTCTTTCTCTGCTTCAACTGACCACCAATTCTTCTGCAGTACCTGGAGGAAGGGATGCTTTAGTCATCTGAGCACAGCTCTGGAACCCGGGTGCCCGTGAAATCCCACTGCTGACACAGCTTCCTGGTACAATTACAGGTAAGTTACTGCACCTCTGATCTAACCAGCTCATTAGGAAGTTGTGGTGATCTGACAGTGTTTATAAAATGCTTTCAGGGGCAAAATTCTAATTGTTCTGACATTTGGGGGGTTGTTTTCCACTTTTTATCCCCTTTTTACACCATAGATGGACTTGAATTCTGAGCTGCATTCTTGCCACAAATCTTACCAGAGGCTTTTGGAAACAAATACATTGAATCTTATGGTTCCACTTTATCAACGACTTAATTAACTCTTTCCTGTCGTTCTGAGAGGGTTGAGAGAATGTAGGCACAAGCACTGCAGTTTTGCCTTCCTATCTGTGTGCCTAAGCAAATTGTTTTTACTGATTCTCCAAAGAGTTTCCTAGTACTAAAGTAAGACTTACTGGTTGATAATTCCCAGGATCATCATTAGCACTTTTTTAAGAGATGGGTACAACCTTGGCCACTCTCCAGTCCTCTGGTACAGTAGCTGTTTTTAATGATAAATTACATATTTTTCTTAGCAGCTCACTTGCATTGGTCTTTGGTTTCTTTAGAGCTCTCGGATGAATACCATCTGCTCCTGCTGATTGATTGCAGTTTAATTTCTCAGGTTGATCCATCATCTTTTCTGATATTCCTGTTTCTGAGAGCATCTCACTTGCAACACCTAAAAAAGAATAAAACCTGTGTAGTATTGCATTCTCTTTGTTAAAGAACACTGGCAAGAAGCTGTTTGGATATTTTTTCTCTTTTTGATTGTTTAATGTTGCTAAGGAAAAAGAAATTGACAGCAAAGGTTTGGTTGTTTTTTATGTGTGTGTGGTTTTTTGTTTGTTTGGGTTTGGGTTGGTTTTTTTTGCTTATATGTGTTTATAAACATTTTTCTGTAAAAGAAAAACCCTTACCCTAAAGATACATCAGAGGTTTGTTAGGGGATGATAGTGTCAAAAGTCCAGATTTTTTCACTTCTGTTTTCTACTAATAGTGAATTGTACTTTTCAGTGGACTGAGGTGGAAGAACTGCCAAGGGAAGGATATATAACATTTTGGAGGATTTCAGTGTTGTTTTCTCTGGCTGAGCAGAAGAATAAAGCTGTACTTACATTACCTATAGTACTAGAATCTAGAACAGAAAAAGGAAATTAGAAGGCAAGCTTCTACAATGGAATTGCACTGACAAGCAAGCAAAGAGAGAAAAACAAAACTGTTGCCACACTTCCATGCAAATAAAGCAAGACAGAAGAGCATCACAATTAGTGTCAATTGAGAGGATATTTCTCAACTCTGCATATTTCTCTGTGCACCTCCCCTCTCTTCCCACATATAGAAATCTCTCCTCTGTCTGCTTTTATTATTGTAGTGGTCTCTGTCTAATTTACACTGTAAGATCCTCAGGTATGGACCTTACCTTTTCACAACAGCCATCATGTTAATACATGACAGTCAAACTGTTGGGATGATAATAACTGAGGGGGTTGTAGAGGACATGGGGAGGAGTGGTGTTATTATTCTGTTTTTAAACAATTATTTAAAATCAAAGGTAATAATTACTTTAAAACAGCCCTTAGAGGCAGTCCCAGAATAAGTGACCCTTTGAGCTGCGACTGAACTAACCAAGTTTATTGTGTCTTGAGGTCAAGGCTACTATTTCACAGGACTGGAGAGCCCTTATGGGCATGTTACCCTGCCATAAACCACACAGAAAGTCAGGATCAGGTAGAAGTTGCACTCCAGGTATCTACTGAGAAATAGCAACAAGATTCAATTCAATCTGAGACAAAAGCAATCCAGAACCAGGCTTGGGAAAGCCATGGAAAATTCCTCAAAGATGGGAGATGAGATGAAAACACAACAGGCAAATAAGCAGCAGACTGGCTAATGCAAAGTGAGAGCATTGGACTGATTTTGAGTGGGCTGGACCCTACAATTACAACTTTGTCACCACAGTTTGAAATCTATTAAAGGGATTTATGTTTTGCAGCTGACATTTAAAATTAAGGACTTATTGGACTGGGAATGAATATTTCTTCTGCAATTAGTTTTTTAGAAGTCATATTTCATAAACTATTATTTTTCTGTTTAATCTACTGTAGCAAGATTTTGTATTGTTAGACCATTTGAAAAATATAAGTAGAGAAAGCATTTTATTCATTAGAAAGGGACTCCCATGATGAAATTGCTGTTGAGTTGCATCACATAACATTTTCAGGAGGTACCTAATATTTCCCACTTGTATATGCTATTAGGCAGCAGCCAGAGAAGGTGAGTGACATCTGATACTATGAAACTCGTGCACCAGAAACAAATGGAGAGCTTTAATTCAAGATTCTTTGCTTCTCATGTGTGCAGAGTTTTTCAGTTCCCTTTTTGGAAATGTTTACATGCATTTCTGTGTGTTGCTAGACACCTAGGAAGTCCTACCTGTTTTCCCATTCCTGTGCATTTACAGAGAGATGGATTAAACTTCACTGCAACTGACTTTGAATTCTTGAACTGAAATTAATCACTGGGAAAGGGAAGAGTATTTTTTCAAATTAGGATAGTAATTAATTTAAGACAGTTGTTGTCCTTTACCACTATTCTAACCCAGCCTTCTCAAAAAACAATATTCATATTTACACAATTCCTGTTTAGCTGTCATCTTTGCTGGGACATTCATAAGCAGCAGCAGGAAAGAAAATCAGGATCTGTAAATTAGAAGCTGGACTATGAGTTCTCAAAGGCTGGCTCTGCCACCGAGGAACAGATTCACAGAAATCAGATGCCACCAGTTCCTGGAAACCTCAGGTCGTTATTTGTGGGGGTCTGACTGTGAAACGTAGTAGACTTTGTGTTGTGGGTCATCTTTGGGAAGACAGTACGTGTCCTGTTCAACTGCAACTTCATTTTGCCCAGTTCCAACTTAAACTGTTGCACACTTTTTCCACAGAGGGACAGCTGAAGCAGCCTAGGAATATTGTAGGAAGTCGGTGTATACTCTGCTCCGGCTTCATTTTTCTGGGTGCCACAGCAATGGAAATGAAGAGGAGTTATCAGTGAGACTGGTCTGAGACAGCCTTGGTTTTGTTGCATCTGGGAGCTTCCTGAAACAAGGTAATTTCAGGGAAAGACTGTTCCTCACTTTGGCAACAGTTAATGCTGAAGCTGAACTGGTGGGGGGAGAAAAA
>JAOEGS010003172.1:0-10518 GCA_025447755.1 Corythornis vintsioides | reverse complement strand
TCAACAGCCCCAGGGCTCTCAGCCTGGCCTGGCACAGAGATGCTCCAGCCCCTCAGCATCTCCCCAGCCTCTGCTGGACCCTCCCCAGTAGCTCACTGTCTCTCTTGACCTGGGGAGCCCAGAACTGCACCCGGTGCTTCTGAGATGGCCTCACCAGGGTAGAGCAGAGGGGGAGAAAAACCTCCTTGACCTGCTGGCCCTGGGGTGCAGAAGGGAAGGGGATGCCTGGGGATGAGCAGATCAGACAGGAGCCTTTCAATAATGCATTTTAATTCCCCTGAAAGGTGACAAGTCTGCTTTGTCTCCTTTCCCCTCCCCATTCTCCATAGTCTGCTGGGTCTAAAGCTGCAGATCCCAAACCTCATTCAAAGCAAAAATCCTCAGCCAGACCTTCCCTCTGGAGCTCATTAGTAGCATTTCTTAATTACCCTGGGGCCCTCTGCTGAAGGAGGGCAGAGGCTTTTGCTGTCCTCCTGCTCTGCAAACCCTCTGCTCAGCATTTGCTCTGCAGCAGGGGAGCAGGTTGTTATTCCTGGGTGTTCTCCCAAGATATTCTTGCTGCTGACTGCACCAAACCCAGGGGCTGTGCTTTCAAAAATACCCATATATTGGTGCATACACAATGAGGGTTTTTTTAGGGTTTTACAAGTTTTCCCAGATATTTGCTCGAGAAGAGGTGCTAAGTAACAAGAGACTCTTGTGAAGGAAATATAAATCAGAATTCCTTAAATACTTCAGGTTTTGGGGTTTTAAACTAGAAATGCCTAAAATTAGAAGCAAGGCAGCCCTATTTTATATTGATAGTTGAGTCTTCCTGTGTTTCCCACAGTCTCCTGCTGCTTAAAGCACTACTCCCACCTCTATGACCAAGGGAGACACATCCCTGTGTACAGCAGCTTTCCCTGCTGATGCTACAGCCCATTTCTGATAGTCTGGGCAAAGGGAAGGTCTCCAGGCACAGGTCCTGCTGCTCCTGGCTCTCCCCATGTGGCACCCTGAGAGCTTCTGCTTCTCCAGCCCTGCCTTAGGGTGCCATCTGCTGCCACCTCTGCCTTCCAGCAGCCATGAAAGACAAGGATGGATGGATGGATGGATGGATGGATGGATGGATGGATGGGCAGGCAGCTCTCACAAATACACCCTGGGATAAAAGAGAAGCTTTTTAGGACATGGTTGGTTCAGAGAGCCAGTTCCACAGGTGTGTGGGTGTCTCTTGGGTTAGTATCCATGCTTCCAGTGAGCCTGGGAAGGGGCAGGGGTTGGCCCTGTTGCCACCCCCAGTCCAGCAGCTGCATCATCCTCACCCCTGCAGAGCAATTTAGTGGTTTCCATCTGTCTCCTCCTGGTTTGTGTGTTTACCTTTGTGCTGCAGTCAAATGATGATGATTGATCCACATTCCTGTGGTGTTTGATGCCCTGTAAATCCAGGGGGTGACGAGACCCTCACCCCTGCTGCTCCCAAAGGTGCCTGTTACCTGTAGCCTAGCTCAGCTCTGCCTGTGCCTGCCGTGCTCTGAGTGTGCATCACCCAGACAAGGCTTCAGGTTTTTGTTTGCCCTCAGGTCTCACAGTTTTCTCTTGAATTTGCAGCTTTGTACCCGAGTCTCCATCCCCAGAAAACGATGTCATTTCAACGAGGAAGCAGCCCCCAGGTAGCCACCCATCCTCACTGTCCTCTCAAACAGAACCTGCCTCCCTGCCTGACCACCATGACTTCTCCAAAGACCAAAGGAGCACGAGCTTGGACCGATCCAGCACGGACATGGACTCCACTGATGGGACTGATTTACCCCCTCTGGGAGACACTGGCCCCGAGGAGAAGGCTGCTGACTTCTCCTTCATTGATGTAAGTGACCACCGTGGGGAACAGAAGGTCTCCCCACACGTTCACAGTGTTGGCACCCACCTTAGTGGCCACAAAGTGGCATCTTCTGGAAGCTCAGTGCTCTTTGTTTCTCCCGAGGAAGAGGAGGCTCAGAGGTGTTTGCTGATTGCAGCCAGGTCTCAAACAGCAAGTTTTTACCCCAGTTCTCCTGCTCTGGAGAGATTCCAACCCCACCTGGATCTGTTCCTGTGTGGGCTGCCCTGGGTGCCCCTGCTCTGTCAGGGGGGTTGGATTTGAGCTCCAGAGCTCCCTTCCAACCCCTGACTTTTTATGATTCTGTGATAAAGAACAAAATTGCATCTCTTCCTTTGCTCTGTAAATGTTCCTGCCTGAGCATCCCCCACAGAGTTGGGTGTTTGGCCTGGCTGCTGGCAGGAATCTTCTGAACTCCCTGACACCTGCTGTGTCCCCCTTGCTGGGGAGCAGCTGGAAGTGTCTGAGGATGGTGACCCATCAGAGCAGTGAAACTGCAGCACTCTGCTGGAGAGAACTTTGTGAGGCTGCTCTTCTTAGACCCTGATCTTCCTACTGGCCACCAGCTGGCAAGGCTTGAGTTCTTAAAATGCTCGAGGAACCAAAACCCTATTGATTGCAGTTATTTCTTTTTAATTTAGTGTAAATAACCCATGCAGATCAGAGCCAGGAGAGATGAGAGAGGCAGCACTGCACCCAGGTAGCCACCACAGAGCATATCCTCCCCAGAAATGCTCTTCATAGCTTTAACTACAAGAGCAATCATCAGGCAAATAGAGTGAGTTTGGCTAAACTGAACGGGTTGGTGTGTTGCTAGATGAGGTTGGGAAGTCAGGACAGAGCAGAGGGGTTCTTTTTTGACAGTGAAGACTTTGTTCCTTGCTGTAGCAAACCACTGTCCTGGACTCCAGTGCACTGAAGACTCGGGTGCAGCTCAGCAAGAAGCGGCGGCGCCGGGTGCCCGTTGCCCACTCCCTCAGGAGGAGCAGGGGCCTGGAGCTGGAGAACAGATTTTCCTTGACAGAAGAACCAGATAATACCTGGATGTTTAAAGATTCCACAGGTACCTTTCAACTGTCTGAACTAACCACAGGGTATGTTGGGTTGGGAGAGACCTTTTGGCTCTTGGAGTCTGATCGACCAGAGCACCACAGCTCCATGGGGGGCTTGGGAACCCCTCCAGGGGTCACAGGGACTCCACCCCTGCCCTGGACAACCCTGGAGGGGAAGAAATTGTTCCTCACCTCCAACTAACCCTGCCCTGTCAGGGAGCTGGCAAGAGCCAGGTCTCCCCTGAGTCTCCTTCTCTCCAGGCTGTACAGCCCCAGATTCCTCAGCTGCTCCTCACAAAAGGTCATCTTATTAATTAGCCATAATCAAATTCATTGCAAGAAACCCCTCTGCTGTAAAGCCAGGCTGGGAGAGCTGGGGGGGGTTCAGCCTGCAGAGGAGAAGGCTCCAGGGAGACCTTCTGGGGGATTTCAGGGCATCCAGGGGCCTGGCAGAAAGATGGGGACAGAGTTTTGAGCAGGGCCTGTTGCGACAGGACAAGGGTGATGGTTAAGCTAAAAGAGAGAGATACAGACAAGAGAGAAGGAGAAATTGTTGCTGCCCAGAGAGGTGGTGGCTGCTCCATCCCTGGCACCACCCCAGGGGAGGGTTGGGGGGGGGCTCTGAGCACCCTGCTCTGGGTGCAGATGTCCCTGCTCCCTGCAGGGGGTTGGACTGGCTGACTGAAAAGTCCTTTCCCACCCAAACCAGCCTGTGACTCTCTGATCTAGAACAAGGTATGGATGAAAAAGCTCTTTTTTCCCCCATCTGCTTGCCTTTTTTTAAAAAAAATGTATTATTTTTTACCAATTAGAAGAGAAGAAAACTATGCAACAGGAAGATTCTGATGAGGAAGACAAGGCACAGAGAGGGGTCAGGTCATCTGCACCTGCTCAGAGGCTCCCTGTGTTCCCAGGGATGGACCACTCGGTGCTGAAGGTGGGTGTGGGATGAGCTCTCCAGCTGGGGGCCAGGTTGGGAGCTGCAGAGGCTCTCTGGGAACAGAGCTGGGATGGGTTGGAAACCCCCACTGTGACCCCTCTGACTTTTAACTGTTGGTTGGGAGTATGAAATTATTTGGGGAAAAAAAAGGAGCTTTGCAATTACAGAACAAACAGACATGGGATTATGAGGAACCCCTCCAGGTTCCACACATGATTTCTGCCTTTTAATAATTTCTATCAATCTGAGTGATTTGTTTTGCATTTCACAAAACAAAAACATCTGAGTGCTGCCTTTACAAGGAGCATTTCTTTGGTTTTTTTTTTTTTAGGCCCAGCTGCGGAGAAGACAAGAGTCAGAGAGTCCTGGTGAGCAAAGTTCTGCTCAGCTCTTCAGATCCCCAAAAGCACAGCTACAGCTTGGAGCTGCTGGCAGCAGAGTGCTGCCCTCCAGCGTGGAGAAGGAGGAGAGGTGAGAGGCTTTCACCAGCCAAGGAAAGATGCTGATAATTCGTTTTGGCAGGGGGTAAAAAAAAAAAATACATAAAAAAAATATATAGAATAATGAAAATAGGCTTCCCAAGGCTGTGGGGTACATTGTATATTTCTTTTTTGTTGTTGTTTCTGTAATCAAGAGTAAAGCAATAAATAAGAGGGATTTGTTTGTTTTGTTTTTTCTATCTTAGGTCAGAAGAAAAGTCTCCCCAGTGGCTGAAGGAGCTGAAATCAAAGAAAAGACAGAGCCATTATGAGAATCAGGTTTGAAAAGGTACCTCCCAGCAGAGAAAAGGGGCTTTGTGAACTGAAAGGGTGCAGAGAGAAAAACACAAAAACACACGTGGAAGGGGTTTCCTTAACGTGGGGGGTGGTCTCAGCTCCATGGGGGTATCACAGCCCCTTGGATGAAGTTCCTCTGGTTCCCCATGTAATTTTATTTGAGCAGTGCAGGGTGAGTGTCACTAGCTGAGGCCTGTGCACAGCTTGAGAGCCCTGCTGTGGGTTCTTCTGGGCAGCCCTGGAGCATTTAGTGCATCCAATGGAACGAGACTGAGCTGAGGCTACAACAGTGATGGGGAGCCACAGCCTGGCTTGGGTTGAAGGGACCTCTCAAGCTCATCCCACCCAGCCCCTCTGCAGGGAGCAGGGCCATCTGCACCCAGAGGGTGCTCAGAGCACCAACCTCACCTGGGATGGTGCCAGGGATGGGGCAGCCACCACCTCTCTGGGCAGCAACAATTTCTCCTCTCTTGTCTAAACCTCCCTCTTAGTTTAAATCATCCCCCCTTGTCCTGTCCCAACAGCCCCTGCTCAAAAGTCCCTCCCCATCTTTCTGCCAGGCCCCTGGACGCCCTGAAATCCCCCAGAGGGTCTCCCTGGAACCTTCTCCTCTGCAGGCTGAACCCCCCCAGAACTCTCCCATCCTTTCTTCCATTTGTAGGCTCCTGTTCCAGACCCTGAGGTGACTCTGCTTCCTCAACCAGCTCATAGCACTAATTCACTTCCTTCTCTGTTTTTTTTTTTTCCCTTTCCAGACAGTGATTCTAAGCTAGGAGAAGAGAAAAGACGTTTTAACAGAAGCCTTAACTCATCTGACCCTCGAATCCCCAACGTCATGTTGCTGCTGTTTGCTTCCTGCCTCAACTGCTCTGTGCATGGTGCCTTCCTGTTGCTGGAGAAAGCTGCTCGACCTTCATAGCCAAACACAAAGCTGGAGCTGTGCCCGGGGGCAGGAGAGGCTGGTGCTTCACCCCTGCCTGCCAGGAGACCCAGGGGGGGTGGGTTGGGGGTGCCATCAGCAGCTCTGCATGGACACCCCGCTTGCTTGTGGGTGAAGCAGCCCAGGGTGAGCCTGGGGCTTTGTGTTTCTCTATGAAAACAACGATTTCAATCCAAGTTATCTTCATTTTTTTTTCATTATTCTTTTTTTTTTTTGTGTGTGTGCGTGCGTGTGTGTGTGTGAAAAAGTACTAAGCTCCTGTTCAGGATGGTGTTTGTGGAAGGTGAGAGTGGAAGGACAACTGATGTTTACTGCCATATTGGAGAGAAAAAAAAAAAAAAAAAAGAGGAAACTTGATTATTTTTTTGTAAAATGTATTTTTGATTGGCTTCTATTCACACGTGCTCCTGCTGGCCGAGCAGAGGGATATAGATTTTCGGTGAACAAAGTGTTCAATTTTTGTCACTTCTGGAAATGGTATCTTCTGTGTTTTTGTCAGCATGTGGGATACCTGCTTCATTGGAATGTCTTTCCTAACGAGGATCAAGCAATAATGTCAACCAGTTCTCTTTAAAAAAAAAAAAAAAAAAAAAAAAGAAAAATAAGTGTAAATACTGTTTTTATAACAAAACAAGAAAAGGAAGGGAAGGGGGAGGATGTTTCACTCATATCAGGGTTCCAGTGAATTGTTGAATGTCACTTTACTAGCAGTTTGCAGTCCCACCTCCTATTTTTATTTGTGTAATCTGTAAATACCAAGATGGGGGGTGGGGTGGGGGGTGGGGTTGAGTTTTTATTTTTATGCTGATTTTTGTGGGATAACCTCAATGTGATCTTCAGTTTCTCAGATGATTTCCTTTCCTCCTCGGGGTGAGACTGATGTTCTCTAGGGGTAGAGACCTCACGGGTTCACACGGGTGTGAGGAGCCCTCACTGGTGTCTCCAGGACCTTTTGGAATGCAGATCCTGGGATCTCCACCTCTGTGCTGCTCAGACACTCTTCTGCCCCCCCAATAAGTGCTCTTTTCACTCAACCTTTCCAGATGTAGCCTGCTGAGGGAGGCTCCTCTGTGGTGTCCCCAGGAGCACGGAGGTGAGTCCAGAGCTCCCTCCTCACCAGTGGCCTCCAGGGCTGGGCTTTGCCATGGGGTATCCCCAGGGGGCTGGGGCAGGAGTGGCTGCTGCTCCTCGTGTTGCACTTCCCCTGTCCTGCTGATGGGCTTCTCTAGATATTAAAGCACCAGCACTTGAACTCCTTTTGGTTTGGTTTGTCGTTGTGATGATGATGATGATGATGATGATGATGGTGAGTAGTGTGGAAAGCTGGATTCCCATGGGGGCACCTCTGCTGCCTGTCCAGCTCGTCGCTGCCAAAACCTTGTGCCAACCTCCTCGTGGAGGAGCCTCGGGGGGTCTGTAGCCCCCTGGTAGGGAATGGCAGCAGTGTGGCAGGAGCAGGACACGATCCCATCTGCGCCTCCCTCTCCCAGACCAGTCCTGCTGGCAGCTCCCCAGACCTCACGGAGCTGCAGCCAACAGGTTTCTGATCCATAAACCCCTCTCTGCTCTTCCCTGTTCCACGGGACACCCACAGCCCCTGCTGCCCAGGGAGAAAAGACCCCCTGAGCCCTGTGCTCTGCGTGGCTCCCACCCCTGGGCGATGGGAGAGGGACCTGCCCGTGGCCCCCAGACCCCTCCCCAGCTCCCCTGAAAGCATTGCACATATTCCCCTCTCCCCTTGTCTTCAGGTGATGGTGGAAAAGGTGGGTTTTAGGATGAGTTTAGCACAGATTGGGGGATCTATCTCCATGGCTTGTTTTCACAGCAGCACCCCAGGGTTCCAGCCCCCAGCAGCAGCAGTTTGCAGGGGGCTGGGAGGAGTGACAGTCCCTTCCCTCCCTTGGACCCCACGGGGCTTCCTTCAAACTGTGTCTGGAAATCAGGTAAATTCCCCCTGGGATGAGAATATCTGCACGGGTTTGATGCCCACGGGTGCACTGTTGTGTTACCAGTAGCTGGTGGAGCTACTGGGATTTTTGGCCTAGTAAAGGAAGGCCAGAGGTGGTGGTTGCTCTGCTGGAGGGAACCAAAGGGGTTAACACGAGGTTTCCACCAAGCCCTCCGAATGTCTGTTTGCATTTCCACACCTGCTTGGACAATGCACTGAAACTGAACTGTATGTTAGTAGTTTAACCTACTACTGAGAAATGTTTAATGCTTAAGTGTCTAATTAAAAAGCCTCTTTAGAACGTTGTTGAATGGGAAAGTGGTTTTTTTTCTGCTCTGTCACTTCTTTATCTAGTATTTGGGTTAAATACCTGCTCCCTCCAGGTTATCACTGTGTGATAAAAGATCTGCCTAGAAGTTATTCTAATAACATAGAATAATAATAATATTCTAATGACAGTTCTGTTGTCATTCCAAATCATGCTCCTGGAATTTCTTATGCTTTCACTTGTGCTGCCACGTCCTTTGTTGTTGCTGTTCCCAGAACCACAGGGTGATGGGCTGGAAAGGGACCTCTGGAAATCATCTCATCCCACCCCTCTGCCAAGGCATGTTTTCCCAGAGAAGGTCACACAGGAGCATCTTAGGGTTCTGAATGGCACCAGGGATGGAGAAGGGAGCTCTTGGCTTCAGCTCTCTGCTCAGGGGTGATGTGTCACTGATCCTGGAACCCCCTCAGAGCAGGTTTCATTCTTGTCCTGACAGCAAAGGTGGTGGAGACCCTGGCACTCCTGTGGAGCCCAGTGCCCTCGTCTCCTCATCCTCATCTTTTCCACTGTGTCAGTGGTGGTCTAAAGGTGAGAGTGAGTGGTTTGTGGAATTTGGAAACACTCTTTCCTGGTGTTTTCTTCTCTTGCTGTTACCAGAACCCCTCTGGTGTTTCAGTTGGGGATTTGCACAGCCTGGCTCTTCTCACCAGAATCCCAGCTGTGGATTTTTTCCCTGTTGTTTGCGGATTCACCTTTCTGTGGCCCAGGCAGCCTCTGTTTGAGCCCTTTAACTTGAGTCCCTGTTTAGGGTCCAGCTCCTTCACTTTTACTACTCACCCTGAAGCAGCAGCAAGTCTGTCCCTCAGTCTGAAACCTGATGATCCTGTGGGAATTGCCCTTTTTTTTTTTGCCTGCACTGAAGTTTGTTTCACCCCGTTGTTTGTTCACAATTCCTGCTGACCTGCTCCTTGCCCCGTGTGTTGGTTTTCTTTGTGCAAATATTTTCCCCTGGTGCAGCAGCAGCATCTTCTGACCTTTAGAGCTCGTGCAAACACAGCAAGAGGTGCCTCTTGAGCTGGGTGCCAGGCTGCAGAGGTGGTTTGATGCCAGGGTGTCATGGGACAGCTGATGTGCCTGGGTAGCTAAGGTAGGTCTGAGCTAAGGGCAGGTTTAAGATAAATATCATCAAAATGGTTGAAGTACAGTGCTTGAAAAGTCTGTGCCCCTGTAAAGGCTCTTCTGTCTCAACATTTTTTTTCCCCTTACTAGGAAAAACAAAGATAAATCCACTTCTGGTGCTGCAGTGTCTTGTCCTCGGTGTTGGGAGGGCACCTTGGGCAGGTGTTGAACTTCACCCTCTGGAGCCACTGGAATTGCCTGTGCAAGAGCTCTGGTGGTCCCAAGGTTGTGTGTGTGAGACCCCCAGGGTGCTGTTGGGTGGGGGGGTGTGATGGGTGCTGCTGTGTCCCTTCTACAGGTGTGCCCTCACCCTCCTGATGGCCACGCCAGGGTCCCAGGGTGCCCTGCATGGTGGGCACGGCCCTCGGGGTGAGTGCTGGAGGTTTCGGGGGGGGGTCTCTCTGTCCTCAAATAGAGATGTTTGTAAGGAAAATCAAGGGTTGGTGTTGACATCGACTGGATCTCTGCACTCAGCAGCTGCAGGTCTGCAAGATCTTCAGGTGAGGTAGAGGGACAAGGGGGGCTCTTGGGGAGGATGAGGTTCTTGGGGCAGAAACCAGCTGCTGTGGAGATTTAAGGTAGATGTGGGTCTCCAGGGACCTCTGGTCCAACCTAGTGCTGCAGGAGGGTGCAGGGTGGGTGTCCTGTCTGAGGTGGGGTCAGAAGTAGGTTCCTGAGCACACCCAGCTGCCTGTGGCCCCTCTCCTCCAGCAGCAGTCCCCTGCTCAGTGTTCTTGCAGAAACAGCATCTGAAATAAGTTTGGATTCCTCTGGTGGGGCTGGAGAAGGAGAGACAAGGTCTGGTGGCTTAAGGATCTTTACTACACAGGATGATATCAAGCTCTTTTTAAAGGAGCTATTGATTTAGTATAGATTAAAACTCTGTAATGCTCCACGTAGCATATAGAATACATAGATATTGGCCACAATAAACAGATTGTGCTATAGAAAATATTTTGTACTGTGTAGTTTCCTGAGTGATAAAGATGTTCTGGCTGTTGCATGTTGCACTGTACAATTACAATTCAAGTTCAGCTTTACCAGATATGGTAAAAAAACCACCAGATTTTATTTTTTATTTTATTTTAATTTTATTTTTTTCTGACAGTCTCCTGTAATCATTTCTCCAAGGGCTTTGAGAAGCTGCCAGCAGAAGGAAAATGAGCTCTCTGACAGAGAAATGGATGAGCTCTAGTGCCCCTTCTGTCCTGTCTCTGCAGTTGCCTTGTGGATGTGCAGGGCAAGGGAACATCCCCGGGCCCGGCAGCTGCTCCAGAGCCAAGTGTGATGGGGAGGAACGGGCTGGTAAGAAAAATCCTGTGTTTCTATTCTGCTGGAAGCAGATGCTGTTGTGTCTGGGGAGAGAGGCAAATTAACCTGTTCCAGGCTCTCCTTTGTGTCCTTCTACTGAACTGAACCAACTTAGTGTTTTACAGCCAAGTGGCTTTGTATTCAAAGAGAAAATGAAAGGGAAATGTGATGAGGAACAATTTCTTCCCCTCCAGGGCTGTCCCAGGCTGCCCAGGGCAGGGGTGGAGTCCCTGTGATCCCTGGAGG
>JAOEGS010003171.1:0-34792 GCA_025447755.1 Corythornis vintsioides | reverse complement strand
GAGGGAGGGAGGGAGGGAGGAGGTGTTATAAGTGACACTGGCTGCAATCTGGGTGCTAATGGCAGTCTCCAGCTTTATTATTAATCAGCAATGGGGGTAATCAAAGAGCTCTGGGCGCCGGGGGAGTCTCTGCTCCGCCAACTGCCGCCCGGAGTCGTTTTTTAATCTCTTTTCCTGAGGCGGGCAGGGCCCTCGGGCGGGGCCCTCGGGCAGGACTCTGCGCAGGTGCCCCCTCGTTCCCAGAGAGACTGCCGGGGCTGCAGTTCTGCACTTTCACTGCTGGGTGGTCTTTTCTTCTCGGTGTCCTTCGCTGTTCCCCGCTCCTCTCCTCCGTGGCTTAGTTTCACATTCCTGAAGCTCAGTGTTAGGGAAACACACAGACATTTTAGCAAAGTAAAGGTTATACAACAAGCGTCACAAGGTTCAAACAGTAAGTGTTCTAACACAGAAAAAGGGTTACAAGTCAAAATTCTACAACCAAGGTTATGCTACAATAAATGTTACATTAGCAGAAGGATTAAACAACATTCAAACCAGTTTTTTTCTCATCAGTGAACAAAAAATCCATTCAATCCATTCCCCATATATCACAGAGGGAAGGAAGGAAGGCATCCTCTCATTCCAGGCAGCGTGCACCCTGAGCAAGCCCAGAGCTGCCAGGATTAGAGGTGTATGAGATTCAACTGAAACTCTTTTTCTCTTCCAAACCCCATTTTTCTGCCTCTGTGCTGATTGGCAATCACAATGGCACTGTTGAAGCCAAAAAGTGTCTTGGAAAACTCACCTGATGCTCTGAGCTTGTCCTCTGCCCAGTCCAGCAGTTACCCACAGCCCTGCTCCATGGACAGATTCTCCACGATGGAGATTTCCTACACTGGGAAAAAAAAAAGTATTTACATATAAATTTCCCCTATCTCCATAATGGAATAATCTGGGGGGTTTGGGTTAAATTAATGACATCAGAGTGGTCTTGGAAATTAAAAAATATCATGTCATTGAAGAAACTATAAAATATTCACTTGGCTTGCAAAACACAGTAGTTTCTTTTGGCAACAGGACAGCAAAGCATTCTGGGGGAAACAGAAATTGGGATGGTGTAGTTTTGAAGCTGTGCCACTTGCCTTTGAATGCAACAAATATGGGGAAAAAATAACCTCTCTTCCCAAATAATTGTCATCCTCACTCTTCCCACCTCACCCACTTGTTGCTTTTAATTTTTTGAGGTTTTCTGTGGTTGGTCTATAGATTTCAGAAGGAAGTAATGTGAAGACAAATTAATGAAAGAAAAAAAAAAGAGGTAGAGGAAGAAAAAAGCATCGTACCAGCCATTTCAAGCTAGACAGAAAGACTTTCACAGTCAATCTTGTCTGATTTGATCACTTCCCTCCTTCAGGACATTGAAGAGAGTCCATTTCAAAAAAGCAAGGTTTTCAGGAAAATGCTGCTCAAAGTTTTCAATCAATTGTAGAGCCCTTCCTGGGCAGTGGAGCTCACAGTTCCCAGCTAGTGGAGGGGCAAGGATGGAAATTCCCACCACCCAAGCCACGACCAAAACTGCCACTGCCTGCAGCCAGCAGGGCCAGGATTGTTCCCTTCCTGGCAGTCACACTCCTGCTCTGGAGCCTTTCCAGCCCCACCTGCATCTGTCCCTGTGGGGGCTGCCCTGGGTGCCCCTGCTCTGCCAGGGGGCTGCACTCTGAGCTCCAGAGCTCCCTTCCCATGCCATGATTCCCCCTGCTCAAGGCTCCAGCAGGACACACTCTCTCCCTCTGCAGTAGCTGCTCTCTTCAGGCAGAGGGTCACATTTAGCATCTTTCTGGCTCTTTCATGGGAGCAGAGCAGGAGAATGCCAATAAAACCACTGGATTGCTTTGAGTCATCCTGCACTTTTCATCTCGGGCAAAAGGTTTTACTGCAGCTGGAAGAGGAACTGAGCTGCAGCTTTTTTATTGTTATTTATTTAAGAACAACAACCCAAAAAAGCACTCCCAGAGTCCAGGCACGTTCCTCTCTCAACCTATTCCTTGAAAGCCAAGGAATAATTGTAAAAGCAATTCATGGAGAAGAGCATCTCAGTTATTCTAGTGGTGAGAAGCAGCATGGAGCCAGTTTAGAGCAGAGTCCTTTCTGACTACTGAAGAAGTGATCACAGGGCTGCCAGCTGGAGTTTACCTGACTGCACAATAAAGCACTTCCAGAGGTGCATTTTGTTGTGCTCAAGATGCCAAATGTAATCCTCAGGCACTTTCTTCTTCCTGTTTTGTATGCTATTTTATTTATTTTTATTCCCCTTGAGTCTAACAGTTTTAAATGAAATGAAGATAAACATTAGAGATCCACATGCACCCCAAAATATTTAAGATATTCTCTAGGGAAATGACACAGTTGTCAGAAATCTGTGTTTTATTCTTGGGGTGTTGGTTACCAGGGAAAAGTCCTGTGGTTACTTGAAGCTCAGTGCAAAGAGGATGGTTTAAATGCACAGAAAACTCTGTGACAACCACATCTCTTGATGGCACTTCATGGTGTCCATCCAGTTCTGTGCTTTACACTGTGCCATTCCAGCTGCTTTCTGCTGAACTGCAAAACAGACCTTCAATTATTGAAACTTGGGAAAAAATGAAATCAAAACCCCAAGCCTTCTGAATGGACTCATTAAATAGAAATATTTTCTTTTTTTTTGCTAAATAAAGTACATTTCCCTTCCACTTTTAAGTGTGATTGTAAATGGCAGTTGTGTTTGCTGACAAATTCCTACACACTTTGCAGTCACAGGACTTACCCTGAGGATCCTTCAACTGATGGAATTTTCTTAGCCATCTTCCTCCAAAATGGAAGGGACTGGAGGCATCTGTTGAAAGGAACAAACCATTTTTAGGTAACCACAGTGCTGTGAGGCCCTTGGGTGACAAGAAGAGCCATGGGTGGAAACATCCACTGCCAGAACAAAAGGTTTCCAGACAAACTCCTCCCTGTTACTCTCAGTGAAAAACCAGGTTGATTCAGTTGTTTCCAAAGCAGAGCTGAAAAATACATCACTTCTGCACCCACCAGTGATTGTTTAGTGTTTGCTTTTCAGCCAGGAAAGATGCCATGTGGAAACTGGACCTAAATGGTCACTTACATGTTTGCTATCTGCAAATATATTTATATATATAAAATATAGTTTGCTATCTTGCTGTTAAGTCATGAAAGTCTCACAAGAGTTTTGACTGAGCCTAACATATGAACCTTTGATGACTTGTGGATGAAAATTTCCCATGTCTTGCAGGCTCACAGGCTCATCTTTGTTTGAAATGGGTGCATTTTAACTCACCCAGCACTCACCCTGTGCCCTCAGCAAACACAGATGTAAACAGGGTATCAAAAGCTGGCTGGAAAAGGGTGATGTCACTTGGAGTGCCCTGGAGTTTTTGGCCTTGAGCACAGGCAGGACAGGCTGTGTCACTGAGGAAGAGCCCTGGGAAGGAGCAGTGACTGGGAGTCCTTCTGCATCTCCACATCTTGGAGCAGGAATGAAGAGGCTGTAGAAAAAAAAAATAAAAATCAGAGTTAATGTGGCATGCAGTGGTCAATAGGCTGGCAGAAAGTGCCAGTGTGGCATAACCTCTTTTAACATCTTCATCAGGCTTGGGTTTAAGGCACAATCTATTTTTAACACATAGTATTCCTGTAACTTCCCTCCCCAGTTCCTATTTCTATTCAGTCTACTTAAAAAAAAAAAAAAAAAAAAAAAAAAGGAAAAAAAAAAGCCCAGAAATTGGCATTGTGGCAAAAGTTTTTCTGTTATAACCAGAGAGGAATGTCTTGAACTGAGTCTGTTTGGTTTGGAAGATCTGTTTTTGTCCACTCTGACCAATTGTCCATTATAAGCATGTCCATCATAAGTGCAGAGTGCACTATGTAATTTCACTGCAGTGGTTAGTGCAGCAAAAGCCAACTGGTGAGGCTGGGTGGGAAACCTGAGATATTTTGTTAACCAAATATGTCCTAAAATAATCTTAATTTTTTTAGAACCTATCAATCTCTGCATTCTTGGCTAAGTGCTGTTGTTGAAATTTTAAGATGGGCTATTCATCCTTAAATGCCTGCTTCACCAAGAAAAGAAAATGAGATTTTATTTTTTCTCATTCCTTCAAAATCTCAGAGGCTTCATATGCTAAGCAGAACCTTGGCATCCCTGAGCTTAAGGAAAAAAAGGTTAAAATAGGAGGGGAAGGGGCCCAATTAGTTTCTGTGGAGGAAAGTGTAACTTTTAAGAACTGGAAATATAAAATTGTCATATCTTAGATGTGATGAATAAAAAATATCAGCACAAGCTCTCATCACAGTTAAAATAAATTGTCTGGAAATGTAATGGTAAAAAATCCCCCAGTGTTAATTTCTTCAGCCTTTTACCATAATGGACAAGGAATGGAATGGGGATTAATTCACAATATAGAATATTCTACACTTTTAAATGCCAGTGGTCTTTAAAAGATGGAAATTAACTGGGCTCGAGCTAAATCTAAATGAACATGACCTAGATTTTGCTTCTTGAAATTAGTTAGAAGTAGGGTTTCTTGGTCAACATGAGATTGGGCTTTTTGGTTTTCTTTGAGGAAACAAAGCATTTTCATTTTCCTTATCAGCATTTCTATGAACTAGAAGCAGCAGGTGCAGCCACCCTGCAGCCAGCAACCCAGGGGCCAGGAACTCAGCCATGGGCTGGGGGAACAAGTTTCTCCTCAGCCAGGAGAATCCCTGTGGAAAAAAGAAACACTTTGTTTTTATTTCCTTGTTAAAACAGTCCCAATTTGCACAGAATTATGGGATGGATTGGGTAGGAAAGGACGTCCAAAGGTCACCCAGTCCACCCCCTGCACTCACAGGGACATCTCCAACCAGCTCAGGCTGCTCAGAGCCTCCTCAGGCCTGGCCTGGGATGTCTCCAGGGATGGGGCCTCCACCACCAACCTGGACAACCCATTCCAGGGATCCATCACACTCAGATTAAAGAACTTTTTCCTAATGTCTAACCTAAATCTCCCCTTTTCCATCTTCAATCCATTACCCCTTGTCCTGTCCCTACAAGCCCTTGTGAACAGACCCTCCCCTGCTCTCTTGTAGGCCCCTCTCAGGCACTGGAGGCCATTTTAGGTACTGGAACATGACAGAACTTCTGTTTTCCTGAGGATTCTCTCACTTTATAAACAAGAGCTTAAATCATTTCTCCTCTTTGACTCTCCCTCTGGAGTCCACTGATGAACCCTGGTGGACTTCAGGGGTCCTGTGGTGGGCACTGAGGGTGCCATGGCTGCGTCTGAGGGAGCAGGGCTGCCACAGGCAGAGGGGAGCAGCCTGCACCCACTGAACAGCTTTTGTAACACAGGCACCCACACCTACCAAGCAACGTGGGGCAGAGGAGCAAGCTGAGGCACAATCCCTCCTTGGGTGGCAGCCTGGGAATGTGGCAGTGAGGAACTGGGAGAGCTTGTAAGAGCCCTGCTGTTCAGGGGCCATTCACTAACCCTTCTGTAAACTTCTTCAAAACTCACTTTTGCCACGCTGAGACAAAAAGACAACTCTCTCCTCTGGTCCTCCAGGAAGATGCACAGAAAACTTTTCAGCTCTGTATTTGTTGTTTTCTGTTTCACTGCCCTTACTTGTTGCTGGTAAGGAGGGATGGTTTCCAGGCTGTTTAGTACTGGAGACTGGTATTTTTCTAAGTCTCTACTGTGAAAGGAACAAGACTCCTTGCAGGAAAAATGTATTTTAGTGAGAGGTGTTACGCAAAGTACTGTACTCACTTGTCCTGAGCACCCCAGGGAGCTCTCCTGACCCAGTTCTGCTGTTTGCAGGAAGGAGAAAGTCAAAGTTGCTCAGCAATGAAGCTTCAGAGCTGTGAATTCTACACCCATCCTGACTAAAATATGGAAAAAAACCCCAACCCACTGCAGCAAACTCCAGCCTGTCTCAGTCCACCCAGCTCTAAACTGACTCATCTACTGAAAGTTTATGACAAATGAGATGCAGCCAGTTCCACCTTGGCCTTTAGAGCTGAGGAGAAGCAAAGGCCTGTCTCTGTCTGGTGATAAATGAGATGCTTATTCCAAGATTTTGCTCTGCCAGTGAATTATAGCTGGAGCTGTTGGGAAAGGCAGGAGTGTGGTTGGAAAAAGGAGTGTATTATGTGTGAGTGACACGATGTTTGTGTGTGTATGTGGGTGTTCTGAGCAGAGCCTCACCATGCAGAACAGAACAGGGATGAAGAATGCTTAAGTGCTGCCAAGTTGTCAAGTGTTTATCTTTTCAGATGCATAGTAGTATCGACAGTCCTTACTGGATGGCTCCTGCAGTAAGCAGGGAAATGGGAAAGAAGTGGATAAAATCCTGACAGAATAAGGGGAATTCTCTTAGAAAACTAATCCATTTATATACAGACATCATTCCTTACTCCATGAAAGGAGGAGTTGTTCTCATTCAGGACAGGAGAGAGGATCTTGCAATGACAAAACTGGTGTGAGTGAAACAAGGTTTGTATGAAATCCCTAAATTAACCTGTTAATTTGACCTGCTCAGGCACGTCAGTTCCCTTTCTAAAGCCATCAGCAGGTTTTTAAGTTGCTGTGGTACTTCTCACTCAGAGTTTCAGTGCTCTGGCAGCCTTGAGGTTTGTCTTGCCATCTCTCCTCTGCCCTTCAGGGACTGATGCTAGGAGGTGGAAGCCTAGAGTTTCTCCAAAATATCTCCTTTTGTCATCTCTGTTATTATCTGCTAATAGGGTGGTGTAACACTGACTACTCCCAGACAATGAGGAAACACTTGTAACCCATTTGGACAGCCACCTTTGAGAACTTGGAAAAACTTCCTCAGCCACGACATGAAAGGAACATCCTGAAGACAATGAAGCATTTAAAACAACCACTAGCCAATGCTGAATGTAAAGTAGAAAACAAGACTAAATGCCCTGCATCTCACAGCATCTCCCATCTCCTTCCTAACCAGCACAACATACCTTCACCCAGTTTATTCTGTCTCTTGAAAGAAATGCCAAAGAACAGTGAAGTGTCTTCCCTGAGCAAGAGATCAAAACCTGCCTTCTTCATATTTAGGACCTGCTTTTATGTGTTTCATATTTATTTTACTTCTTTTTCGTTTCCAAAGGGCAGCATTTCTTCATAAAGATTTTCAGACATCCATCCAACTCGAAGCAATAGTGAAAACCCTCAACAAACTGGATATATGGTCAAAATAATCAGAATATGTTAGTTTTAGTCTTCTAGTCATTAGAAGAAAAAGCATTTCAAGACTGAAATGAAATGTATTCAACAGCTGAATTTATTATTTTTTAAAGACTATTTATGGCATATCATCTGACTCCCCAAATTTCCTACTGGCAGTTTTTGAATGCCAGAGGAAAGGATGAGCATCTTATCTGACAAATGAGTTTAATTAGTGCATAATCTTTGTAATTAAACATACTCCTATAAAAGAAGGTTCAAGAAGCTGAATTTTGAAACTTTACAGACCCTGCTTTGCACTTTTGCCTGTGTTTTGAAGGCTGTTGCAGACATGACATTAGTGGAACTACAGGTCAAAGCTGAGACACAGAGTAAAGAATATTACTTTTGAAATTACAGATGGAAAAATTCTCTCTTCCAATATCTGAGAAATCCCAATTCCGTGCATTCTTTCCAGGTGAACTCAAGTTAAGGACTTATTTGGGAATAAGAAGAGGGTGGGGTTTTTTTTATTGATCTTTTATTTCAGAGATGGTTAAATGGAGTGATTTTTATATCTGATCAAAGGCCTGAGTTTTTCTTCTTTTGAAGTTAATGGCTATGCTCATATTGATTTCTCAGAATGCTGGCTACTCTTCCAAATTAATTCTGTGCTAAAATGGGGCAATCTGTTTTGATATAAAAAGTGAAATTTGTGCTCAGGCCTGGCTCTGTGTTCTTGAAGACTATGCAGGGCTCCAGCAATCAATGGAAAAGAATTAAAAATTAAAAGGGAGAAACATTCTGTCAATAGCACTCCTGTAACAAAGGGAATGCTTGTTTGGTATTGATTAGCTCCTGATAAATAATTCATTACAGCCTCCCAACCGTGGAGCCTCTTGCAGGGTTGGCTCTTGCAAGCAGTGGCAGCCCAGAAATGTTCTCAGTGAGGCAGGGAATCGATGCAGACCTGTAAACACACTTGCAATGCAGTCCCATGGCTCAGCCTCCTTCTGCAGCTGCCCATGGAAGCAGCAGAGTGGGAAATGAGACTGCTGGGTGCATCCTCCAGCTCTCTTCCAGCACCTTTCTGGACACCATTAAGCTGCTGAGGCACTTCTAATAGAATCCAATCCATAAGTAAACTTGTTCTGTGTGGTTTTACTCCCCTATTAAGTGTAAAAATCAGCTAAGCCATTCCTAAACATGCCAAACTTACATATAAGGATATTTGCTTAGCAGCTTCTATTTGTCTGGACATCAAAAGATTCCGAGAACAGTTTCTTTGGAAAGCTAATAAATAATCCTGGTTAAAATGAGGGCTTTCTCAGATTAGCACAGCAACCCTAAGAGCATCTTCTCCAAGGACTGTCCCTGAAGAAGGGTCATAAACCAGTGAGCCTGCTCTGGAAATCTTTGAGGGACATAAGCATGGCTAAGGAAAACTCTACATATTAAATTCCAGACAAGATGAGCACTCAGTTTTCCCTAATACTACCAGAAATACATCAGCATTTGGAGCACTAGAAGTAAACAATATAATGCTAAATATATCTGATGATTTCAGGCAGGCTGCACTGGAGTTTGGGGTGTTTGTCCCAGATGGTGTCTGCATTTCCCCTGGTTTGAGGTTATGATCAGCACTGCACTATTTCCTCTCTGGACACAAAGGGGGTTTGGCTGAATGGATTTTCATCACCTAAAGGGCAGGTGTCTAGCCCAGTCTCAGCAGTGGAGACACAGAGTCTTCTCCAGACAACTGAGACAGGCTCAGGAAGAGATGGAATGTGCCCATTTCTGACCCAACAAAGGTGTGAGGAGAGCTGAGACTGGGGATTGCAGCTACAAATAGGTGCTAGCCAATAATTAATCCCACTTGGAGATGAAGTAGCACTGAACACTGCTCCTCCTTTTGAACTCTTCCCAAAGGGAAAGATTATTTTTGAGGTTAACTCTTAGTTCAGAGCCAGACTTCAGCTGAGGAGAGCTCCAAGTCATACTGCAATGACTAATATTGCTTCAGAAAAAAGTGTCTGGCTGTTTCAGAGGGAATGTTTCCCAGCAAGCTGTGCTGAGTGGGAGCTGGAGGAATACCAGGATTCTCTCCTATGGGCCATTCTTTTTCATACCTATACAAGAGTTTATTTGAAGTCACTGTTTCTTCATTGCTAATGGGGTCCATATGACAGACACAGAAGGATCCAGGGAATCAGGGTGGACTGTAGACACCTTTGGGACATCTCTGGTGGACAAGGTATGAGGAAGATCTGGCCCCAAGGCTGGAGGAACAGCATCCAGGGTAACATCTCCCTGGCCCCAAGCCTTGGGCAGAGCCAGGGAATGCCATCCATCTGCTGCCCACAGCCACACTCCAGAGACTCAGCTCTCCCTCAGGAATTACTGCAGCCAGGGTCTCCCCACATCCAACTGGGTGAGCAGCAGACCATGGCAGGGTGGAGCATCAGTTCTGCACCATTTGTATAGAACTTTCACACATTTTTTACTTTAAACACTTCTATGAAGAGATTTTCTTTCAGACCCAGTAATAATAATTCCTAATTACCCTGGTGCACTTTGCTGTCAGGACCAGACCTGTTCCTGTTCCTGAAGGAGCTTGTTTAGTTTGGCTATTGCCCCATTTTGCTTCCTACAGGGAGGCTGGAGAGAGGAAGGTACTGCTCTCAGAACAACCAGTGATGGAACAACAGGGAATGGCCTCAAGCTGCACCAGGAGAGGATGAAACTGGACATGAGGAAAAGTTTTTTCACTGGAAGGGTTGTCAGGCAGTGGCACAGGATTTGAATCACCATCCCTGACTGTGTTTAAGATTCATCTAGATGGGGTGCTCAGGGATAGGGCTTGGTAGAGTAGGGTTAATGGTTGGACTCCATGACCCTAAAGGTCTTTTCCAAGCTTGGTGTTCTAAGGTTTTATGGTATCACACTGCAGAAGATAAAAAGCCTTTGAAATGTGGGTAAAATCTGATGCTGCAATGTCACCAACATGATGAAAAGAAGAAAAAATCACAGCTAAGAGAAACAGTATCTTCCTAAGAATGATTTTTCTGGTGTGGAAATTAGGAATAACAGGGGCTGATTTCACCCACTTGAGGGTCACACTGTCTCATCCACCCAAAAGGCCAATGGAGTGAACTGGGGAGAGGAGAAACTTCTATCACTGAACTTATTTTCCCAGAACCACACATATATCAATGTAAATAACTTCATTTACACTTTCAGAGGATTCTGCAACTAGTAAATGCACAAATTAATCCTGTTTTATTACATCTGTAACAATACCTTCAGAAAATCCTCACTCTGATTTGTTGAAAAATCTATATTAAGGTTTCATATTAAAATACCAGGCACTAGGGGGTTTATTGCAAAGCAGGGAGCAGATCCTTTGCCTTGGTCCTGCAGCAAAAAACCCATTTTGATTGTTCTTCACAACGAGTTAATGATGAGATTTCATCTAAGGGAAAGAAAATAAGCTAAGTATTCCACTAAAGGAGAAACTCTTCCTGCAAATATTTCCCAATTTGTGGGTGCAGAACTGAAGGGAATTCTTTATTTCCAACACAGCCTTCAAATCAAAACCTCTCAGGACTCCTCACACCAGAGCATTGTGTGAACCACAACTTTGTGTTACAATAACCCCACGATGAAGGCAGAAGGAGCCTTGAGTAATATTTCAGCCTCTGCTTAAACATCCCTACTTGCAGCAGTCCTCCCCCAATTGCCAACAGTGACCTCACTCCCAAATTATTCCCTGCAATGAAACGGGGAGGAAAATTAACTCTGGAGAAAATGAGTGGCCTGCAGCAGCAGCCAGAAGCCAAGCAGGGCTCAGGTGAACACCCTGGTGCACCAGCAGGGTTTGTGAAGTCCCTGCAGCCAGGGACAGAGCATCACCTTGTCCCAGGCACCTGCCCTAGGATGTGTTGTCAGCTAACTGGATGCCCTTCCAGAGATACCCAGAGCTGTGCTGGGTCACTATTTGCCAGCATCACTTTTCAGAAGAGGGATGAGGGTTAAACACAGAGTTTAAAACCTTCCAGAAAGAAGCTTGAACAGAGGACACATCTTTGAGTGTCACTACTAAATACACTTATAGTGTTTAGTTCCTTAGTACTGAGGAAACAGATCCTTCCAGGGGAAGGGAAGGAGGGTGATTTCTTGCTGCAGTTTGCAGGGCACACTTCTAAGCTCAGACACTCAGGTACCATCACTGCAGGTGCTCAGGCTCTGGCAGGTGCATTTATCCAGGGAACAACACACCAAAAGCAACCCCAATGGTTTGCAAGGGGTTGGTGGAGAGCTGAAGGTTAATTTAAGCCAAAGATCCTGAGGGAAATTATACTTAATGAAAACTGACACCTATATGCCCCTGATAGCCTGAGAAAAAACCCAAACATATGTTTCTTCTGAATCTCAAAAAGCTCAAATATTTAAGCTGTGCAACAAACCCTGAACAAATTTTGCATGGAATATTGTTGGCTGCCAAGGAAAAATTAATTCACACACTTTTTTATTCCTACTGCTCTGGTACCCAGTGGAACTGTTTTACATTTATCTGACCCCATGCAATACCTTTTTTTTCCCTCCCTTTTCCCAAAAGCCATTACATTTAATACATTTTCATAAGGAAAACTTGGAATATTTCCCAGTTATTGTCTAAAAGGAAGCAAGCACAGACCCTTCAGCACCACATGTGCATATACTATCCCCACCCTGTGTATGAAAGCAAGAGCAGACACCCTTCAGAAGCAATAATGTCCATAAAGCTCCAAATGGCTTCTCACACCTCCCTCTGAAGGCTTTTTGCACGTGTACAATAGCACAGTAAATAAGTGGAACTAATGAGAGAGTTAAACTGATATTCAAGTATGACCTCTTGCACTGCAGAGCTGTTCACTGGAACAGGGAAAACAGGGAGTTTTTTGGGTTGATGTTCCCACTGGATGCTGTGCTTACAAGTTCAAGGAGAAAACTGTCTGCTGGAACTGAGTCTTTATTACAACAGCAGCTGATAAACCACCTAGAGTTCCACCTGAACACCACACAGCCCTCACCTGTGGCCTTCCCACCTCCACATACCCTCCTAGGGGAGGGCAAGGAGATTAGGGAGGGGAAAAAAGCCAAGGTGAGACCCTGGGGCCTAAGGCCAGCATCATAAAACACCAATGACAGCACTCATTAAATACCATACAGAGAAAGTAACAGAAGCCAGGAACTGTACCTGAGAGATGAACTTTCCCTGCTCCAGCCCCATGGAAGCTGCAAGCTGAAGACCACCAGCCTCCTGAGAAGTCAACACTCTCCTTATATAGAGGGTCAGTCTGGGCTCAAGCAGCCCACTGGCTGCTGGGGTTGTTTATCCCACTGTGGCCCCTCCCTGGGCCAGCAGCTGCTGGGGATAACAGCCCAGGACAATCATGAGCATTGATTGCTCCACCACAGCCCTCCTTGACAAGAAGGGGTTTCTAATAATTGAAGGGGGTGGGTTCAAAGGAAAAGCTTTTCCAAAATGGAGTAAGGACTCTGCTCTTAAAAATGTATTTCAAATCTTGAGAGGAAAAAAATAACCTTCCATTAAAATGATTTCTAGATAAGCAGGTATTTTATTTTTTTTAAGCTTTAAATCACCAGTGATGAGGAAATAACTCAGGGTCTTACTGGGCAACCCTCTGGGATGAGTGAAGAAAGATGATTGGGTTAGTAAGTCTCTGGTAAGCATGGAAAATGACCCAGTGCAGTTAAATAGAAGGTCTAGACAAATAAAATCCTATATTTACTGAACTATACTTCCCAAAAATAAGACAAATCCTATCTCCTCAAAGGTGGAAGAAAATGTTATTCTAATATATAAGAAGAAATAGCTATTTTTCTCTGTTCTTGTAGCATGAGCAACTGTGAATCACCTCCACAATCCTGGGCTGTGGCATCCAAATAAACACAGATGAGAAGAGAAAGAAAATCCCTCCGAGGAGCTGAGTGGTAGTGGGAGCAATTAAATCTATTTCTTGCTCTAAACCCTCCCTGAACTTTTGCCTCCCATTGTTTCCACAACAAGAGTTTGTTATGTCCTAATTTATAAGGTTTCTAATCTAGTATATCAACAGGATAGGATTTCAGGTTTTGATTTGGCTGGAAAGGAGAGTTGACCTGCCCATAAGTCTTTATTTTAGCTTTCCAGGTGGAGTATCAGGCTACTGCAGCAAAGCTGAATTTTAACTTCTATTCCAGTTGCAGAGTTGTTGGGTTTTTTTTCTTAAAAGATAAAAGACACAAATTTTCCAGCCACTGAAAACTTCCTAGATAAAAACACCCCAAAAAATATTTTTTCAGGGCTGTGTACAACCAAGCACATAATTACAACTTCAGTGGAACACAGGTTACCTCTAACAATAAATAAATGAATAAATAAAACAAACCCAAAGAAATCCTTTTGGGTCTTGTTTAAAATGCCCATTTGTTCTGGAAAGCCATGGAGAAGCCACAGAAGCAATGATCTCTGCTGGAAAGGCTTTCTGAAAACCACTGTTGTGCTAGAACTGTCCAGTCCCAGGTGGAGTTTCTGCTGGTGCTCCCTCAGTGCTGCCCATGCTACCTGACATTCACTCATCTGCTAACTCCCCAAAGCCATCAAGTTGATCCAGGAGCAATTTAAACCCTCTGAATGTGCAGACTTCCCCCAGAAAGCTTCTCATTAGCTGAGTGGTTCTTCTGCAGAGCTCCAGAGTGAACTGTGTACCTTGCAAGGCACTTGTCAGTGGCTCCTGCCCAGGAGTGAGTTAAGGCTGGCAGGGTTCAGCAGCTCCATGCCTTTCTGCCCTCTCTCTGCTCATTCCTCCTGGGAAAAGCAGGAGGCCATGGGTTTGTTTACCAGCCAGTAAAGATACCTGGCAGTTTCCTTGCACAAATTGAGCTGCTCTCTTGTCAGGGAGATGTTTGATCCTCTCACAAGGACTGCCATCTGTTGAATAAATATAGGCATGTGAAAGTTCAAAGTATTAGTGTGCATAATAACAGGCAGGGGAACAGTGGAGAGTATTGACTGGTAGAATTAAGACACACACAGCCCCCCAGTTATGCCAGGGTTGCAATGCTGTTAGGAATAAAACTTTAAAATTCAACTCACACCTTCACAATTCTTTAAAGAAAAAAAAAATAGTATTTTTTTTAAAAAATCAACATTTTCTGCTGGCCATCAGATGGATTTTATACTTGATCACCAGTTTATCACACAAGATGCATTTGCAGCCTCTTTCATTTACTTCAGCACTCTGGATTCACCTAAAAAAAACCCCACTCCTTAAAAGTGCAAAGTTTGAGACACTGAATTACAATAAATGAAGTGCAGTTTTCAGTTTGTTTCTTAGTCCCAGCTAGACTGTGAAATCTCTGGTGGAAACTGTTTAGTGCTATTTAATGGGTTTGGTTTCCATTTCAGTGCTCAGAGAAAAAAACAATATATTATTCTGTTCAAAAGCAAAATCTCTTTACACTTCTTGTGTTTGCAAATATTCAAGTAAACTTTTTTATTGTTGGTATAGAATAAGAGAAATTATTTTCTTCAGTATGTGGAGCAATTTTGAGCATGAATGTCATCTGGACATATCAGTGGTTTTTATGTGTAAGTTTATGAAGCAGATCAGTTTATCTGTGGCAGATTAGTATCCTTATAGTCCTTATAATGTCCTTAAATATTCACTGTGACTGAGTTTGAATAATTAAATGCTAATTTCAGTATTAGCAAATGTGGGCCCACCTAATAGCAACTGAGCTTTGCCCACCATGAAATCAAAGGTCTCCATAAAGCTACAAGTCATTCCTAGACCATAATTAGAACACGTGTAGGTTTAACTGTAATTTTCAGTCTCCTAAACCTGCTTCTTTCATATTTTGGTCACTTGGTTCCTGTTCATGGGCAGTGTGGGTGGTTTGCAACCCCTGGGTTTCCTTCTCCTTTTAACTGCAGCTGAGGGGAAGTGCCACCCTTCCCTTTCCTGATTTCTTCAAGATTTGGGAGCTGATAATAATTCCCAATTACTGTCTTAAAATTCAGATTACACAGGGATGAAGGAATCCAACCAATTCCTGGGTGGATTTCTGTCTGAAGCAGCAAAGATGGTGAGGCACTGCCTGTTTTCTAAGTGTCACTGCATGGTGTTTTGCAGGCAGAGTTCTGGTTCATGGCTGTGGGTTTGCTCTTCTCCCACTCCAAGCTTTCCAGCATCATACCTGCTGCTGCAGAGCTGTGGCCAAGCTGTCCAGTCCTACTGGGTGGTTTCCCTCAAGCCTGCTGACATCTCCATTCCAAGTGCCTTGGAATAGCACAAGATGAGATCAAAAGCTTTTCAGGATGACTTCAAGGAAATAAGAGAGTCTTTCTCTGCAAGATTAGCTGGGAAAGAAACAAACATGTAGAATTTGCTGCATATGCCAACCATGGGCACAAGACCTGGATGGCAAAGGCAGAGGTGAGCACGGGCTGGGGAGGGGTTTGGAGAGGTTTTAGTTACACACATCAGACTCTTTTGCTCTGTGGACTCTTTCAGAGGCCAGACAGAAGCTGGCCAACAATGGTGAAGGGCAGCCCTGCAACCCCCAGGGTCACTCATGGTGACCTACCAGGAAAGAAGTTAAAGGAATATTTGCTTCCCAATAGCTCTTATTTGTCCTTGCCTTAAATTGTATTTTCTTTAGTCATTTCAGTGGCAGCTCAATGAGCATCTGAGAGCACAGGAGCTACTGTTTCTACACCAGGTAGTGAGAGAAGATTTTAGACCTTCCTCCTGCTTTAGAAAGGGCTTTAAAGAGTGAGATGAGTGTTCCCAGAGTGTAATGCTACCTGAGTGACAGGACTGTGCTTCCCAAGGGAATGAAATGCATCACCTGTTGCCCAACCTCCCATGACAACATGTGGTTAGCTGGTAACACCTATCCACACACAAATCCTAGCAAGTTTCACCTCATTTTCTCTCTGGGACAAAGGGCAAATTATATAAAGCCCATTGTTGTGTAACAAGCTGCCAGTCTCCAGGCATCACAGCTATGAGGAATGTCATGCAATCCTTCAGAGTAAGAGGACTCAGCACCCTTTATCTTCCTCCTTTTCAACTGTATATGACAAAGAAAATAGGTGCAGCATCACCAGGGATGTCTAGACACACTTAATCTTGAATATATTTGATGTATAACTATAGATTTATAAACAGTTTTGTCTTTGACTTTGGTGGTTGGCCAAAAGAAATTTTCTTTACATTTTTATCTAAGGAAAATGTCTCTGCCTTGATTTAAAGAAGAGAAACATCCAGACTTCTAGCTGAGAGAAACATTTGCAGGCATCAAATCCAGTCCCAAAACAGGAATAAAAATAGAAGAGAACCTGAAATCTGTTAGTTGGGCTTTTTTTTTAATTATCCTTTGAAATCACACTTCAGGACCCCTCCTTACCTGCAGTGACCTGGGCACCTGATGCCAGTACAGCATGGATTGACTGATGACAGGGGAGCAGAACAGAATAAACTCTAGCTGGTTTTTTGTACCTAAATAACACAAATATGAGGTAATCCAAGATGTATGAAACTCAGCACCAGTCTAGAAGTGTCTGGGTCTGAACCAGCATTCAGACTTTCTGCTATTTCCTGAAAATCATTCAATATGGGAGGAACTGGTTTGGGATTCAAGAAGCTTGGCAAGGTCCTGCCTGGACATGGGCAAGGCTGAAAAGAGGTCTCGTGGTCCCTGTGGAGTGAAAATAATTCATCTCAAGGTGCTTGCAATCCTATTTTAGTGGCTCAGAATCTTTCTTTTAAGGAAAAGAGCAGCCTCTACTTCTTTTTTTTCCCAGAAAAAATGTATTACCAGAATTCCAGGAGTTGAAAACCTTTTCCATCCCAATTCATTTTCAGTTTCTCTGGCAATGAAATACCTGAAAAAAAACCCAACAACTTCATGGATGATGGAACACATAGTTGATTCCAGATGAAAGAGCTGCTGAATTGCTTCCTGAGGATTCAGGGAGCCATGAAGAAACGTGGCCCATGTCCTGCAGAAAAGAAGGAGCCCAATTCCAAGATGAAATCCCCAAATTCCAAGATTAAATCCTAATTCCAAGATGAACTGCACAATGAGAATGAGCAGCAACTGAGACATTCCTTTAGTCCTTCTGCTGTCCTCTTTGTTTCATCTCCTCACCTCCCTCACTCCTCAACTCCAGGATGATGCTTCTGGTACCTTCTATTTTGTCCACATTAGGCTGTGTTTTCATTAAAAAGAAATACATTTCTTTTTATTCTTTTTTTTTTTTTTACCTGTCTGTCATCCCCACACTGCTATTGTACTCATCAGAGGATGATAAAGCCATAACCTCTCATCTTATTAACAATAGACCTAGTAATTAGTTAATCTAGCCCTCTGACAGGCACCATTACACAACAAATGAGTTCATATTCTCATCCCTTAACACATCATTTGTCTCCCTGCTTTGCAAATCCCCATTTCACAACCCAGCTTCACACATTCTTTTAGCAGAGAGTGAAGTCTCTGAGCTGTAGTCACTTTCTGGTTAATACCTGGCATTAAATGAGCCTTATCAGCACCCAGAAGAGGTCTGATGATGGAGCCTTTTACTGGGATAAAGGACTCTGCTCTTGCCAGGATGCATTTGGGATGGGAAACTTAGTCCAGGGAGAAACATCCCATCAACTCCCTGAATTATCTGGGAACAGGGATAGGGCAGCACTGTGAGGTCTCTGAAATGACTTTTTTTTTTCCCTTTTGTTGCTTTTTTCACCACCTTTGAATGCTTGTCCCAAATAATGCACAGCAAGCTGTTCCAGATCTTCTCTGGGAATCAGGGAGACAAGTAGGAACTCGAGGAATTCGAGGTCAAGCCCAAGGCAAAGATTACAGCAGCAGCTTTGGTTCTCATCTCCATCTTAGCTCCACCTCAGCTGAATCAGATGGAGCAGCCAAGGCACTCAGCTACCTTGCAGAAGGAACAGTCAGGAAGAATCTGGCTCACCCTGCTGCCAGGGCAAAGTTTTCCACACTTGGTTCAACGCAGAAGCAACCTAATGGAAAAGAAAAAAAAAAAAAAAGAACTTTTTTGCATGTGTGACATTAACTTGTCAGTCTCCTGTTATGAGAAGTGACCAATGAATCCTACAGAAGCCTGGCACAGTGGCTGGTGGCTAGAGTCTGCAATTTCACAATGGCTCCCAGCACACACTGATGGCACCCACCATACAAATGGGAAGACTTGAGAAATCTGAGTGGAATTTTGGCTTCTTGCTACCCTGACAGCTCCAAGGCAGTCTCTGCTTTGGTCTGCAGCTCAGCAGAACAAATATTTGGGTCTTTCCCTGCACACAGAGCCTGTAAGCTGCAGATTCTGTACACTCTGGCTGCCCCTGTGAAGACTGCCGAGGGTCAGCCACAAGGCAAGTGCCAGATGCTCTCTGTTAATCCCTCAGCCTTATCCTGAGCATGAGGGATGGAATCAGTCCTTTCAGGGGCTTCAGCTGAGCCCAGCACTCACCCTTGCAGTCAGCAGCAGTGGAAGGAAGGCAGCACTGAAGTTCTGGATCATTATCATCACCCAGGCCAGTAAAACAAGGTATTCCAAATGCAATTTCTGCTGATATGACATGGACTAACAGCAGCTCTAACAACAGTCCATGGATGAAAATCACTTTAATACTGTAGTTCTAATGAGAAACTGTATGGAAGGATAAATCATCCAGGACAGATCCAGCCAGGGTGCAAATCCTCAGTTCCAGGAGATTCAGAACATCTCCACATGGTCTCCATAAACATAAAAAATTAAAATACATAGAGCAAAGTGATTTTTTAATTATGAATGTTCTTTCAGAACCAAAAAAGAAATTTCCAAAGCAAGATATGAGACAAAACCAGTAGCAAAAATATTAATAATCTGTCATTTTGGAGCACACAGGGTTCTTTATTCTTTCTTTTTTGCCACCAGCAGCAGACACTGTTGCAACCACTGGATATCAATCTGCATTCCTGTTGCACCCCAGTAGAAACTGCACTTAAATTCTAATGGACAATTGCACAGATAAAAAACCAAACTTCCTGAGCAGCTTTCATATCCATTAAAATAAGCAAGTTGACTATGATTCTAGGATTCCAAATAACTTGTATTAATTCAGCAATTTCTCTGTTGGAAAAAAAAATGTTCATTTCCACTTTCAAGTCCTCAGGCTGTTCACCTTTTGCCCTCACTAAGCACCATGGTGCAAAGGTAAAAGGAGAGTCCAAGCTCTTCCTCATGGCATCACACTGCAGCAGCTGGAGAGGACTTTGTGAGGAACAGAGATTATTAGTCAGGGCATGAAATTGAGGTTGCTCTTCTATTTTATCCACTAAATTCTCAGGTAGTCTTGAGAACATCATTTAACCATTTAATGCTTTGCTTTTAAACCCTGCAGATCACCCCCTTTCTATAAAAAATAAGAATTATGAAGTAAATGAAGAGTTTTCTCTTAGCCTGGCTACCTCTCAGAAGGAATATTTTCCCTGCTGCCTTCTTCAGTGTTTGCTTTGCAGAGCCACACACAGAACATGACCTAAAGATCCCAGGAGGAAGTGAAATTAATAACATTTTTTAATGGTTTGTGATTTCTAGTTCTCAAACAATATCACCAAAAAATCCAGTTGCTTGTTCTTGGAACTTCCATCAATTGTCAATGTTTTAGTAAGAGTTTTCCAGGACAGTCAAAAAGGAAACTGGAGCAGAACAATGGGTAAAGTCAGTATTTATCTCCACTGCTGGTGCTGATAAGGAAAAGCCAAGTAGCTGTTCTCTCTCATCTTTTTAATTTTCTCCTTATTACCTCCTGAAGTAATTTGCTCTATTTAACACAGAAAATGAGACATCTTGATCTGTGAATTTCCCCTTGTTCTCATCTTATTATCCCATCTGCTGATTCTTTGTCCTGGACAGGAGAAGCAAGCTCCTTTTTAATTGGGACCAATTTTCTTGGAGGTATTTTATGTCTTTATGTCCAATTTTTTCCCCCAACCTGGGTGGCAATGGAAATTTTCTTACACAAGACAGTGTAACTGCTTCCCACAGACAGCACCTCTTCATTTCCAAAGCTCTCTCCTGAGTCAGCACAGTGCCTGGCATTGCTTGCTTCAACTGAACAACACACTTGTCTTCATCTGTAAGTGACTTTTGACATCTAATAACACCCCGAGGTGCCTTCAGTTGCAGTTGTTCATTACTGATGGGCTTGGATCTCAGTGGATGTGCAGCACAACATGGACAGAGGCCCTTGCAGTGCCACCCAGGCACTGGTTGTGCTGGAATTCCACTGGGGCAGGGGAGGAAAACATCTCTGCCCAGCCTGGAGGGCGTCTCAAGGATGCTCAGAACTCACTTCACTTGGGCAGCCTCAATCTGGGTTCCAAACAGACCTGTGTGCCCACTGGCTCATGGGGAAAATAGAATAAGAAGCCATCTTCTGCACATCTAAAGCACCCAGTCCTCATGGGAGGAACAAATCTCAGCCCTCTTGAAATAAACCTAAGCTCATCATCTCAAATATTCATATTTGATATTCAAATATATGAGATACATATATGAGATATTCAAAGCCTACCCATTTATTTATTATTTTTTCTGGAAACCTGTGTCAAAGAAAGCAAAACCTGCAGTTGTCTCTCTAGATCTTTCCACTAACTGTGCTGGATGGCATTTTTGTAACCAGGATCAGTGATGTTGCTATGTAAACTATTCATAAAGCCTAATTAATTTCTGATGGTATTGGCACACAGAGTTCCTACCTGTACCATCTGCAGCATTTCTAACACCAGTTGTGTTTGGAAAGCAATGAGGGTTGTCTAAATGAACCTCTGAGATCCCCCCAAGTGCCTCAAAACCACATTACACAGGCTGGCCACAGGGCACAGAGAACAAACCCCATTTGGGGGTTTCTTAGAAAGCCACCAACTTACCACAGCCCAGTGCCACTCAATTAATGCAACAGCAGGGTGCTTAAAACTCATTCAGACTGATAAGGTCCTTGAGGGGAGATGCATTTGGTAGATAACAAAATATTGACACTGGCCAGATATTTGTGGGGACCTTTATCTGGTTTGGAGTCACCTCCAAACACCCAGATGGTGTTTCAGGAATTCACATTCATCCCTCGTGTGCAGGCAAAGAATGGAGCACCCCAGGAGATGTGTGTCCAGGTGGGGATGCCTCTGCTGTGGAAGGCATTGATAGAAATGATTTGCTAAATTGGGACCACTAATCTTTCTCCTGTTGCCCTGCACTTCACTCCATGATCAAAAGGAAGATCCCACCACTTCTGCCAGAGCTTCCACCTAAAATAATCAAACAAAAATAGACTTTAAGCCACGTTGCCAAGACTCCTTAAGTCTTCTGGCTGGTGCAAAGCTTGTGCTTTCCCAGGAACAGCTCGTGTGCTGTTCACAACACAAGATGTAGGTGCAAAACCATCTTATTTTGAGGGAGGAAACAGCCCTTCATCTCTTTGATTTAGCTCTCCAAGCTCCTCTGCATGAAGACCTGAGCTTGCAGTACTGCCAGTGCAGACTGGCTACCTGGAAAAGAGATTTCTGTCTGTGTGGTGCCCTCTTGAGCTAATAAACCCTGCTGAGAAGCTGGAACAGTGGTGAAGCCAGTCCTTAAAGTAATAACTTGAGGCTTTGAAAAGAGCTTTCCAGCTCTAAAGTGGGAGATGTCACAATGGTGCAATAAAAAAAAATATAAGACTAAGCAAAATGGACCTGAAGGAACCAGCCCCACCTTCTTTTTTGGCTACAGAATGAGCAGCAGTTGAAGCAAAGCAAACAGAATGTGCTTGCCCCATCTTGCTGTAATTCAGATTACACTAAGCAAATTCTCTTTAGGCCCACACACAGAATCCAGGAATTATCACCTAGGACAATCTAATTTACTGCCATGGAATTAGCTGAAAACTTTCACAACCTTCTTTTAAAGGGTTTCTCAGCTGGGAAGTGACACTGGAAAAGAAACTAGCTGATGATCTGTGCAGAACACCAAACAAGCCCAACATTACTGGCCTTTATTTTTAATATATATGATAACTCCTGATACAAAAGCCCTGTTACTTTGAGTCAGATTTGATAACCCACTTGCCAACTGACTTAGGGGAGAAAGTTTTACAAACCATTTCTCCCACCATCAGGTGAGCATCATCAAGTAAATACCATTTTTTTGAGGCAAAAATATACCAGTAACTCCATGCAGAAATCAAAATACACAGAGCCCAAAGGAAAACATCTCTGGACTTTTGATAGCATCTTGGCATGCAGTGAAAAGAGGGGATGGGAAGATAATGTCGTGGGAGAGGATGATCCCAAGGGGTTTTTCCAACCTGATTCTGTGATTCTATAACTAAAATTTTAATAAACACTTATTTTTTATTGACTAGATGATCTTCTAGGTCCCTTCCAACCCCTAATATCTGTGAATCTGTGAATTTTGTCAAAGTTGTGATGAAAAAAACCCATTGAAACCTATTAAAACTACACCACTTCCCTCAGACTGATCATTTTGGGACTAGTAAAAAGCTTTTCTGTGGAATCACTTTGGAATCCACAGCTTTTCAGAAAAATATTTGGGTTTTTTTTCAGAAGACAGGAGCTGCACTGTTCTTAGTGGAATGCTCACATTGTTCCTGTTCTTGCAGTGGATTGTTGGGAGAAACAACATAAATAGCAATGATATTTGGTTTCTTATTTTAAAAAGAATATTATTACTTTGAGGAATTAACCAGAACACCTTCATTACTTCATTCCCCCTTTTCAGCCCACAGAGCTGCTTCCACCAACCCCTTCTTTAGTTTCCATTTTACAGAAGCTAAACTGAGAGTCACTGGCCAGTTCCCAAGTGCATTTGTCTTTGTGGAAAGAGCTCAGCTGCAGGACTGGCCAGGCTCTGAACACCAAACATCCCCCAAACTGAGCCTGTTTAACCTAAAAAAAACCCCACAGGGTGGACTTTGAAGACCTGATGAGCAATCTTTCACTCTCAAGTATTGTTATAAACTGTTTCCCAGTGAAAATGAGATTAAAAAAAAACCCACCCATGATGAATGATCCAAACCATGGGACAGAAATGTTTATAGTCATAAAAGAAAAACATTTATAGAGCCATTTCAGTAGTTTATAGTAAGGAAAGATAATTAATAGTTTGTTGCCATTCTATGATGTTTCAGGGAGATAATCCATGGCTGGTGGTGTGGGGAACAGCTTCTAGTCCTCACTTCAAACACCAGCAACCTCCACGGAGGGGTTTATCTGAATAGCAGACATCTGGCTGGGCTGCACCATCCCCTTGGGAGAAAGATGTTTGTGCTAAGTCCTAATGTAGCTCCTAAAGTGGCAGCAGGTAGAGCAGGGAGCTTTTTCACCATCCACATTTTAAGGCACATGAAGTGAGCAGAAAAAGCTTCACAATCTTGACAAGTGTGGAGGGGCTTCTGGTAGGAAACAGCTCTGAGCCTGAGGGCTGTCCTGGGAAGGATGGATCCCAGCAAGTTCTGTGGCAGTGCTCCCAACTCCTCTGCTGTCACAGATTCATGTGTGGGATGGGAAGGGAGCTCTGGAGATCAGAGTCCATCCCCTGCCAGGGCTGAGCAAAAAGGATTCTTGCAGACCTAGAAGTGTTCAGACCCTTTGATACATGCCAACATCTTTGGGATTTTAAATGTATTTTTCTATTTCTTCCCACCAGTATTATTTACTGGCTTATCACCAAATATTGACAGCCTTTTGCTCAGTTCTTTCAGTAATTTTTTGGGGGTTTTTTTCTCCCAGACAAAGGCCACACCAGTGCAATGCAGGACTGTGCACTGTGGGCTCAGCTGATCATGACTTGAGCTGCATCAGCTTGAAATATTAACCCAGACTGCCTCGGAGGCAGTGAATAATTAGTTTAACCTGGCAATGAACAACATCCACTCCAAACCCAGAGACAGTTGGTGTTATCACCTTATGTTTCTGTAATGCAGGAAGGACACCAGGTTATCATGATTTTAGCAGCAGGAGAGTTTGCAGAATGAGCTCATGTATAAATAGTTGCTCAAAACCACTGTGAACATTTATGAGGCTCATTATTTATCATTAATTATTTAACTGCAGGTCCCCATGTGGGCAGTGAAATCCTGCTGATTTACTACTTATCAGGAATAAATTACCACTTACAACTTGGGGTTTTCATGATTTTCCTTTTGTCATCATAAATAAACTGAACTAATAAGACTGTTCCCTTCTCCTCACTCAACTGACTGCTGGCAAGAGGCTTTCTGGCCAGTGACCCAACATGAAACAAGATCCAGGAGAAGTGAAAAGCTGTGTATTTTGATGAAGTCTCCAATTGTTTGCAGTAGATCAGAGAACTCAGCGAGGGATCAGGATTTGTTTACATTTCCAGGCTATTTGGACAGGAGCAGAGTTTTGAACCTGCTCAGCAGCCACAATTCCAGCCCTTTCCTGAAGGCTAGCTGAAAATTTCCCAGCTCACACAAATTGTTTTGGTACCTCAGTGAGGACCAATAGCTAAAGCCTCATTTCAGCACCACTCTGAGCCTCAAAATCCCAGCTCTGCTGCTTGTCTAACCTTTGAGGAGCCTCTGTTGTGCCACTAAGTCCCTAAAGATGCCAGTATTTCTGCTAGGGACCACATAAGAGAAATCACTTCTAGTTTCTTGGGACAGGTTTCAGCCTCAGCAGGATTTGAACCCCAGAGCCTCCATCCAGTGCACCTTCTGGCAAGGAGGGCATCAGTTGATGGCCAGGAGCACACCACAGTCCCCTCTGCAGCTAAGACAGCAGGTCTGCTCTGCTTCACTTGGCCTAATGACATTCCAAGAGAGAAAAAAAATAATCACCACACTGCACTGGAAAAGGATTTTACAAGCAGCCTCTAATATGGCATTTGTGCTAATCCTCTTGCTGAGCTGAAGCAGTTTCCTTGCTGCTGATCAGGAAGTTCTGGGAGCTCCCCAGGTTCCAGGTGCACACCCAGCCAAAGGGCAGAATAAGCTGAGATGGGACTTTCTCCACCTGCAGGTGCAGGGGTTCCAGCCCTTTCTGTACTCACATGCATGCTGATGTGGGACCTTTGTCTTATGGCCTGTGAAGACACACAGGGGGCACCCCTGGAGGGTTTCTCCTCCCACCACAGGCAGAGTGATGGGAAAGGTCTTGCCAGTGGGTGATTGAAATCCTGATGCTCTGCTCGTGCTTGTCAGGAATGCTGGGTATGAATCTCCTGGCACCTCTCTTTCTGCACTGCCCACTGACATCTGCTGCTCCTGTCTGGTCCTCCTGACATTTCCTGGAAAGCTTAAGCTGAAAGGACTAATTATTAATTTAGGGCTAGATTCTGGTTCCTACAGCCAGAGGCAAGCTGGAGGGAATGCAGAGGGACTCCCATTTGTTAGATCCATGTTCCTTACTGCTGGGATCCTCACACAGTCACTCCTTGGCTCACATTAAACTACTCATCATTCTTTTTAATCAATCAGTTATGAATTCAGATTAAAAGATGAAAAAAAAACCCCAGACCATTCAAGTTTGAAGAGATTTTTTTTCCACAGCACATTTACTCAGCTTGAACAATGTGTTGCATTAATTTTTTGGGGTTTTTTTTTTCCACATCACAGAGGGGATTTAGCTCTAGGAAAGAAATGTTTCATCATCTTGAAGCCAAAATAAGGCTCAGGGTTCCTCTGTCAGTGCAACCAAGGCATAAAGGTGAAATGACTTGCCTAAGGTGATGCAATAGATGAGTGGTGGAACTGTAAATCACCTCCAGGGTCATTTAAATCTCTGCTAAATGCCTTGCTCCACAAGAGTTTCTGCCAAGTAGAAATAGTTGAGGCTTTCTTTAGCAGGCAGCAACCCCTCTACTCCTTCTCTTCATGTATTCCCAAGATAAAAGTATATCCACTGACCTGACTCTAACAGGAAAACTTTCAGGCCAAACAGAAAGAGACTGTTTTGTTATAAACACTGCTTGAATTTCCTGCAACTTCACTATGGATTGACTTACACATTTTTCCAACCCTTCTGTGTTAGGCAGACACTTCTTATTTCCCTTGTCTTCAATTCTGATTTCCCTTGTCTCCAAGGCTCTTCCTCCAGTGGTGTCCCTTCCTACTTTTCTCCTTCTATTGGCATCTCCTCCTCTAATTATCTCCCTTTCCAGCCAAACCCTTTATGCCCATTATGGCAAATCAGAGGTTCTGGTTATGCACAGCTTAACTGGGAGGAAAAAATTCCCCCAGAAGATGGAAAAGAAAGCAGCAACCCTCTGCTTTTTCCTTATCCCACTTTTTGCAAGAGCATCCTCTGGAAATGTGAAGATGGAGAGGGAAGAACCTACAGCTGAATGTTGATTTTAAGAGCTGAGTTGTCAAAAGCTTATACAGTTGTATATATCTCACTGTGTTCTCTTTTCTTGAGCATGCCAGAATTCCCCCAAATGAAGTAAAATACCTTTTTTTTTTGACAAGAAAACTTACTGAAATTAAAACTGGGGTTGATTTAAGACAGATGTTCAGTTTTGGTTTAGCAATTTGACCACCAAAGTAAGACAAATATTCAGTTTTCTTTAGCAATTTGACCACCAAAGTAAAAATAATTTATTCCTATGGCTTTTAAACCTCTACCCAATGCCTTGTGGCATGTCCTTTGCCTTATGTGAGACACCCTGTATTGTACCAAGGAAACAATAAATCAATGCTCAGAATTCCTGCTCTAGTTCCTTCCATTCCTCATGAAAAGTTCTCCAGATAGAGACATGCTGCTGTTTGTACCTGAAATTCCTTTTCTCACCTAGAGAGCCTGACAAGTCTGTATCCCTGAAATCCCACGTGCTTTCTCTGGAGCTAGGACTTGAGCTAAGCTTAAACAAGAGGAAAGTGGGAAAAAAGGAAGTTTAAATTGCAGAGATGTTTATTGCCAGTGGAATAAGTGTAATAGAAATAGGAACACTGATTAGATTCTTAGTGCCATACACCAAGGAGAGGCAGATGATGGTGTTGCTGCACTTTAGGAAGTTTTCCTTTACTGTCAGCTCCCTGCAATTTCTTAGGAGAGGAGCAGGAATAAGAACTATGTCCTTCATACACCTAGGCTGGCTGGTGACTGCTCCTCACAGGTCCCTACTGCACCTCGAGGTGCAGATGCTAGGGCAGATGGAGTGATGGGTTGGTGGGGGATCAGAACAGAGGAGAAATAAACTCCTTTCCTTATCTTCCCAAGATAGGTGAGCTGCCATGAAGCAATAACCTGGGATTTCCAAAGGGAAGGGTGAATCCTTTTCAGGGCCTTGAAGCTCCAGAGCAATTTTCTCTTGCCAAAGCAGATGCTCTCAGCTTGTGCCTGCACAGCAGGGCTGAGCCCTGACATTCCAAGTTGCTCTAAGCAGGGAATCTGTCCTTGTTTGATGTGTTAAATGTTGCTGTGCCCTCTGTATTCTCCCATCAATAACTGAGTGTTAAGGGGAGATACCCAGTGAACAAGGGGAAACAGCAGCAAGAGACAAAGAGGAGCTGAGAGTGGAAGGCTCCAGAGCCAGTTAACACCACCACACCACATACAGACATCTTGTTCACTGACTGGCCTCCCTGCATCTGAAGAATTAAGTCTGTTCATCCCAGACACCCCTGTTGCTGGGGGACAAAGTGCCTTTCAGTGGAAAAGAGAAGGTGCCAACTCATTCCAGTCATGATGCAAAGGGCTGGGGATGTGGAATTGCCTATTAAACCAAAGTACCTCTTGGCCTGACCTGCTAATAATGCTTTCTGCAACCAGCACATTTGGCTGCAACTGTGCAATACAATCCTGGTGAGAAACTGGAAAGGTTATTACTGTGCTCCAAGACAGAAATCCTAAAGCTGGACAAGCAAGGGATGTAAAACAATGGCCATTTCTTTCCCTAACCAGCAGAGAAACACAAAAGTATAGGGTAAAAAAAAACAAACCCCAACAAGCCCAAGCTCCCAGATCCCTGTGATTATGAAAAGGAGAGAGACATGTTTATGTCAGTGCAATCCTACACTGTTTCACCTGGCAGATGTCCTGGAAGAGGAGGACCCAGAGACCATTTTTCCTTGTCTCCAGTTCATTTCAGTGGCCACCACAAGGCAACCCTGCTGATAAAAACAAACAGTTGCCAACCCCAAGCTCTTGATGTACCACACAAGGCACACACAAATTAGTGGCCACAGCAGTGAGCTCAAGGTCCCCAAGGTTCCTCTGACCTTTCTGTCCCCTTTCCATGGCCTCTCCTATGGTTCAGACAGCAAGAAACCCATTTTGCCCCCCTCCCTTATGCACCCACTTTATAACACACAATAAAAACCACCCAAAAAAGTACTATGATGTTTCCTCCCAAAGCCAACGACCTTATAAAATGGACTTTAATTAAAATATAGAAAGTTTGCCTGCTGCTGATCTTTTTTTTTCCCAAACCTATGCACAGGCACACAAAGGCATACGTGGCACTTGCTGGATGACAGAGTATTCCTGCAGGACACAGGGCTTTTCAGGATGAGGTTGGTGGCAGCTGTATTCCCCCCATCACCTCTCCTTGCTGTGTCTGCAATGGCTCTGTTACTGTCTCAGGGAATTTGGAGAGCTGGATAGCCAATAAAAAAAGTGGGTTTTTTTCATTATAAAGTTGAGTAAAATTGTCTGTGCTTTGTTGAACTGATAAAAATTACAGAAGCCTTGGAGATCTTGTTGCTGGTGTGACTGCTGGCTAAAGACTGTCCCTCTGAACTCTGGTTTTTGCCTTAAATGTGCTTTCACTGAAGAGACTTATTATCTTGAAGATAATCATCTTGAACTGCTTGTCAACCTCCCACCAAGACACATTTCCCTGTAATGTGGCCTTGTATGAGCAGATCTAGACCATGAAACAGTGCAGAGGATACAGCTCCACAGCATGGATTTCACAGGGATTTCTTTCACAGTGGACTGATCTCAGAGCATACCTTCACATTTAGGTTTATCCCCAAGAACCCAGATTGCTGAATGGAGGAGATCACTCACTGGTATGACATTGAGCCTTTTTATTTCCTCCAAAGCCACACTACTCATCTGAACCACCCCACTAACTGAGACACTCATGAAGAGGTGATAGAATCTAGGAACACTCTGTGGGACAACTCCAGCTGGCAGCTAAAGCCACACAGCTGCTCACTCCTGGGGCAGGGTAGGAGGGACAAAAGTGAGAAAACCTGTGGGCTGAGTTAAATAGTTTTTTAGGGAAAAAGAAACAGAAGGAAGCAAAGCAAACCACGGAATTCATTCACCACTTCCCAGGGCAGGGAATGTTCAGCCATCTCCAGGTCAGCTGGGGACCATCACACATGACTTAGGAAGACAAATGCCACCACCAAGAACATCTCCCCCTTCCTTCTTCCCCAGCTTTATATGCTGAGCATGACAGCAGATGGGAGCAGCCAGCCCTTTGGTCAGCTGGGCTCAGCTGTGTCCCCTCCCAGCTTCTGCTGCACCCCCAGCCTGCTCTGGGGTGGTCTGAGAAGCAGATGAGACCTTGGCTGTGTGTGAGCCCTGCTCAGCAGTAGCAAAAACATCCCTGTGTTACAGTTTCCAGCACCAAACCAAACCACAGCCCCATACCAGCAACTAGGAAGGAAATTAACTGTATCCCAGTGAAAACCAGCACAAAGATACACACGTGTGCTGTGTCAGAGCAACACAGTATGTTCACACTGCACCTTTATCCTGTGCCTGGTTTGTTGAGGACCTGGGCAGTCCCTGTTCCAGTAGAGAAGAATGATCTCTAACAGGTACATTTCAACTACAGCTTGAAAGACAATTTCCCCAGCCAAGAAAACACCCCTGTAATCTGACAGACACCAATTAGCACCGGAGCTGCTCAATGGCCAGCTGGGTGAAATCGTTGTGTGGTTTATTGTCATGTTCCAGGGGGGAGAGAGCTGAGGCTCCCCGGGGAGCTGCCTTCTGACTTCTTAACACTTCTATTTTCCAGTCTTGAGTCGCAAGAGGCATCAGAGAAAAAAGCAAAGGGATTAGTCAATCACCCACAAGTGTGGACCTCTGCATGCCACTGAATTACAGAACATATGTACCAAAAATAAAGCACTTTGGAGACTTCTCTCCCTTCCAGCCTTTTGCCAGCACTAATTAACCACAACACCATTCAACAGGTCGCCCCCATTTGCAACCAACCTTCATTGTGAGCTTGGGCAAGCCGTCTTTAAATGGTAAGGAACCAAGCTCTGGGAGGTAACTGACGATACAAACAAAAAATGTTTCATATACATATACACACACACAGATAAAATCAGACCTCAGCAACAGCACTTGGGATGCAGCCCCAGCCCCTCAGAAACACCCCGGCACCCCCAAACCCGGCAGCACCCCATCGCATGCCGACAGAGCGGCCACAAATAGCCCGTTTGGGTTCCACCACCGAGGAAAGCCGGCCGGGAGCTTCCCGAGCTGGGACCCCGAGCGCAGCGGGGCGGGGGTTGCTGCGGGGCGGGGGTTGCTGCCCTGCGGCCCCTCAGCAGCTCCCGCCCCCGCACCCCCCCTAGGCCTCTCCGGCTTCCTCCGCCCCCCTCCTCGGCCTCCGCACCCGCCCTTAGCTCCTACATTCGGACACCCCCAGGGGAATATTGTGTCGGCGACACCCCGAGCTCCACCAGCTCCGTTTCTCTCTCTGTTCCCTCCCCGCTCGGTGCCCAGAGCGCGGGGCCTCCCCGCTGGGCCCTGTCCCGGCTTCTCCGCGGCCTCCCCGAGCCCGGCCGCTTCTCCTCGCCCCTTCTACAGCCGAGAATCGCCTCCGCGGCGATAAACGTCCCTGAGACACCCTCCGCGGCGATAAACGTCCCTGAGACACCCGCACACCCAACGGCAGCCGCCAGCCAGACGGGGCTGAGCGACCACGAGGCCGGGTGTCTGCGGGAGTTCGCTACGCAGCTAATTCCTAACCCTTGAGGGCAAACGAACCCAAAGGAGCACACCCTCGTCAAAGAGAAACCCCCCGCAGCCCAGGGCCCAGGAGAGACTCACCCAAAGCGGGGGCACGAGGCCGTTCGATGCATGGAACATCCTCGGGTGGGGTGTCCCAGAGCCGCTACTCTGCCCAGACCCCGCTCCTCTGGGGCGGGACAGAGGGGGTCACTCTGCTTCAGGAGACCAGTCGCGACAAAACCCAGCCTCATCGCGACAAAGCCCGGGCCAGCGCAGCCCCCGAGGCACCAGTGAAGCACTGGGAGGAGCAGCTTCATGGTGGAGGCGTCGAAGTGTCCTGGCACACCCGGCTCGCTTTGATTGTCTGCGCAGCTGCACCTGCCAAGGGAAACTGCTGGGGCGTTCTCCTGAATCATTAAAAAACAATAAAAGGGAATAAAATAAAGTTTCTGTTATTTGTAGTGAAGTCTCTGGTAGTGATAGAAGAGTTCTGAGAACACCCCCATCAGCAAAAGAAATGTTGCCTGATTAAAGGGTTGGGGATTTGATTCTGGGTTAACTCCTAGTGATGCTTGGTTGCTACCTAGAGCATGATATGAGGATGGTAAAGGTAAATGTAATATCCAGTGCCACTACTCCACATAAAAACATGGATCTAGAGATGCATAGACACAGATACACATGCCTAGATAGAGAAGCCAAACAAAAAGAGGCAGAGATCCAAAGATCTCCAACCACATCTCCTCAAGTACTTAGTAAAATGAAGCTAAGCATAGTAAAAATCATCAAAAACAATTTAAATATGTAGCTGTACTTGAAACAGCCCAGAGTGTCAACTGAGCTCTAACAGTACCTCTTGTTTCTGGCATTGTTTGTTTCAAGATAATCATGTTTAACCACTAACGAGGTATTAGTGGAGCAGATGGAAAAGGGGAATTAACAAGGTAGCAAAAACACTTGGACTAATTATTCTTCTAGTGAGGAAATTAAAATTAACAATGGTCAAGATACTTTTAGTTGGGCACAGTGGATTATAATGCAATAAAATTAACATGGAAAGGACAGAGAGTTTCTTCTTTCTTTCTTTAGCAGAGAGGAAATTAACTATTTTCACAAGCTAGCAAAGGAAATACTGAGTCATTCATATTTTCATGTAAAAATATATATCCAAGGCTGGATCCTTCCCTGACATTGCCTTTAATCAAAGAGAGAGAACTGGGTCTAGTACAGAAGCCTTGGTATAATGATCCTTTCTGGCCTTAGAAGTCCTCGACTTTACCATCTACTGCTTTGGGTTTGGGGTTTTATTTGAATTCCCTAATAAGCTGGAACTTCTCACTCTTTAGTCAAATGGGAGAAAGCCTGAAGAAACTTGGCTCTTTTGACATAAAATTAACACACAGGCTTATTTCTGCAACTCCTGTGAGACAACTCCTATTTTTTAGCCGCAGTTTGAGACAAAATACTCTTCTTGTCTAATTGCAGGAGCATTTACCCTGGAAATGCTGGTTCAGAATCCCTCGTGCAAAATTTGTGTAGCTTAGGCAGATATCACTCCACTGATGGATGGATAACTCCTAAGTGCTCCATGCAGCCAGTTTGCTAAAAGCAACTCCTTTCCAGCAGAAAGGGTGGAATTGCAACCTTTCTACAGGCAATTTAGGTGAAATTCTTTTAACTGTGCAGAAATCAGTGCCCTTGCAAAGAGCCAAACTGTTCCATTCAGGAGAGGTTGGTGTCAGCTGGAGGGTGGCAAGCTCTGCTGCTGCTGCAGTCCACTGCTGGCTAACGGGAGCAGAAAGGAAAAATCAGCTTGCTACTGCTTATCCTGATCAGGATTTACCTGGGGGGGCTGACTACAAGTTATTCTGGATTCCAGAGGGAGTTCAACATTTTTTTGCACACATATATTCTTTTTTCCTGGGGTGTCCAGGCTCACTAACATTGTCAAAAGTCTCTTTTTTTCTGCTGCAAATCCTTTTCTCCTGAATGGAAGCTCTCTGGAAAGGAAGGTAGTGATGCTAGAACATAATTTGCTACACTCTGGCATTTTTCACTGAAGGAATGTATTTTTAGAGTTGTTCTTTGACATATCTCTCCTCTAAAGTGCATGTAGAAAAAGGAAAATAAAACCCAAGAAAAAGGCTTAGTCTTGTAAAATATTGATCACTCTTTCCTCTGTGAAGTAGATGAAGCTGTCTGTTTGAATAAGGACTGCTTGCAGGATCTACTCCTGGACATGTACATTCTCTGCCTTAGCTCACAGTTGGACTGCAGAGTAATGGCTACTTCTTGAGTAAAAGGCTTTTAAGACTTGAAATTTCTCTCAGCACAGAAAAGCCCAGTTAGAACCCCTGAGTTTTCCAAACAAAGAAACCACTTGACTTGCCTGCATTTCCCAGCCTCGAGTAGGTATTCTTCATCTTCACTTCCAGCAAGCAGTGCTTCTTGCCTGAAAGAAAGAAACACTCTGATTCTAGGGTTACCAAAAGAATATTAAACCAAAACCCCAAAATCATAGCCAACAACAACCAAAAAGCCCCAAATCCATAGCAAATATCAGACCAGACCAGTGGCCAAAAGTTTCCAGGTCTGTTTTGCAATACAGAACCCAAGGGGTTTTGATAGAGTCTAAATTGGGCAAAATCAGCTTTTCCCATCCCTCCCTAACCTTGTTTTTCTGTCCTCTAACTATTTTTACTCCAAGTTTCCCTCTGTGGATATAGAGAAAAGATCTATGGCTAGGAGTCTGAGAATAGGAAAAGAGAAGTAAAACTTCCCATCAAAATTTGATGTTATGGTGAAAGCAAAACCAAGAACTCATCACTAGAAATGAGTATGTATCACATAGATGTATGGAGACTGTACAATCCATTAATTCCTGTTAATTAATAGCTCTAATATGTTGTTACAGGCAAAACAAGAGCCCTCTGCATGTCTCTGCAAGCAGTAAGAGGCAGTTCAGTACACACAGATATTTAAATCAGCTACCTACCTAATGACTAAACAGCTTTGTTGTGACTTCTGGAGGCATCCATCTGTCTTCCATTGCCTGAAAAAAACCCCACAAGGTGCTGAATCTCTTTGGTAAGGTGTAAAAATCCAGTTAGATGGGATCAATAGCCCCCTTCTGCTCTGGATTAGGGCTTTGGAGGTGTGTTTTCTGCTGGGTGCTGTGGTTTCTGTCAGGTAGCAGTTAAGCTACTGTGCAGTAATTGTTTCTTTAAAAAGGTTGTAGTTTAAAAAATAACATCATTATGGGCACTGGCATTTAGAAAATCCACCAAATCTCACAAGATGATGAAAAAAAGATGCTGGAATTCAGAGTGGATGGCTCCTTGCATCATGTTCCTGTGTCTAGCAGGACTATACTCTGACTCCAATATAAGATGCACAGCAATATCTACAAGGCCTTAGGCTCTTCCATGTGCTTCTGAGTGCAAGTGAGGATTAAAAGCTTCTTTGTGTGCTTTTTATTGTGTTGAAAAGACATTCTGTACTCCTAACAAAATGATTGGTTTTCAGAAGGAAGCTGGAGAAGTATTTTGTCTCTTCTTTGCAGTCTACTGATATTATATATT
>JAOEGS010003170.1:98357-111630 GCA_025447755.1 Corythornis vintsioides | reverse complement strand
TGGAGAAATGTGAAGTATTATATATTTATTATTATTATTATTAAATTAGAGAAAGAATGTGTGATTCTGTGATTATACCTGAAACAGCAGGAAAATCTGCTACTATTCCTTAAAAATTGCTGCTGAGTGAAGTTGAATAGATCATTCATTCGTTGGTTCAGGAGAGTAATTTCAAATCTGTGTACCACATGTAAAAGTAATTCTGACCTCATCAGCCTCAAGTATGTCCTTTAGATATGGATCATTAAATTCAATCCTTAATGCTCCAGGGAAAATAGCTAAAAAAGTTGCTTTTATTTATATTGCATTTTATGATCTCTAACTAAAACTATATATTGCCTTTGATTTTCCAAACAGAGTCATAATTTAAATCCTTCACACACAAAAGCTGCGGCTGGTGTCTTTCTGAAGAAGACCACTTTAGCAAAACAAATTGTAGCCAATTATTCTAGTCCATGCCTAATCTTCATCTTCATGGCCACTCATGTAACAAGCTTAAAAGAGACTGATAGAGTGGTATAAGTCAGTCTCTGTTTTTGTTACATTCCCTCCTGTGTACTAAGATGTACTTCATCTTATGCTCCTGATGTGTAAAGAAGATGGAGTGCTGTCCCAACCCTACAATGTCTTCTTCTTTTTCATATTACTACCACTTATTTACAGATAGATGAGTGAGACTCTCCAGGCTGCTGAATGAAAACAATCAAAAGTAAATTTGAGCACTAGACACCTGACTGTTCACAATGCTTTTATTTATCTCACAACCTTTTTTTTCCAAATAACAGTCTCCAAGACTGTAAAAGATACTTCCAACCCTCAGCTATATGGATGCAGATCAATCCATGAGGCTTGGGCTTTAGCAGAAGGTTTGGTCTCTGTGTATAACTAGGAGAATGTAGGGAAAGTGTCCCTCTTCCCAGTTTTGGTCATGAAAAGTTCGCTTCTGGTTGAAGGTAGTTGACTGAGCTATGATCACTGCTGAGAAACAAGTACTCCCAAGAGAGGGAGATGACTCCCAGATGTCTCTTACCAACCTGAGATAGTCACCTTTAATGGTCAGGATAAACAAATGTCTGAAGCGGTCAGTCTTACTGTGTTAACTGTGAAGAAAATTAGATTTGAGCAGGGTATTCAATTTTTGGACAACTAAACTTATGTGGAATAAAATTCTCTCTTATCAAAGAGGCTTTAAGAAGATACACTGACCAAGGAGTTGTAAACATGAAATACTTTGGTGTAACTTAAAAAACACAATATTATACAAATAACTGGTAAAAAGCTGCTCTTAAAGCCTCAGTGAATAATGAGTGAAAAAAGTCCAGAAGAAAATAGGATAAAACCTGTATAGAAAAGAAGCAAATCTGTCTGTTTTTAGCTTGCCCTTTGCTGCACAGTCCTGGTAGGGTTTCTCCAGATGGCCATTCACTGGACCAATGTGTTTGGATTCCACCATGCTGAGCCATGACATTTTTACTTTTTTTCTAAGACAGATTGCAACACTGGAAATTGGCCTCTTTGGTATATCTTTCTATACAAACACATTTTACATTCTACTATAGGAACATAAATCCAGTTGCTCAAATAGTTTAAACCCACACGTTCAAGAGATATAATAATATTTCTCATCTTCCCTCATTCACATACACACACACAAACAAGATGGGAAAACAATTTACCATTCCAAACCCAAAATATGGCATTTTCAGCAATAACAAGATAACTCCCCTAGAACATTGCACCATGCAAATTCAGTGAAGCAACTGTAACACACTTGGGAATCAATAGCCCTTAATGACGGACAACATCTGCATTAAAGATCCATGTCCTAAGAAGGGGAGACTTTATGACATCAGTTATATTTTCTGATAGTCCAAGCTAAAAACCTCAGTAGTAAATTGCAAAGTCTGTTATCTTACCTAGCCTCTGATCTTTACAGAAGCACAAACTCAGCTTCAGTAGACTGGGAGCAAAGGGTTAATGCGGTAAGTCTCTTTTCAGGAGGAGGGAAAATATTCATGTTGGTTTCTTCAACATGTTCATGTTTCTACCCTCCTGATGAGAGCCCATTGATTTATCCTATCAAAAATCAAGACTCCTACTGGGCTACGGATAAAGGATTTGTCAAGTTTTGACCTTCAAAAGTGGTTGGGAGCATAAAGGAGAGAACATGAGAGTTTGCAGTAAGGGAGGTAGAGCATCATGCTGGCCAATACACACATAGAGCAAAACTAACAAGTAGCATAAAAAGACGCAATCAAGTAAAACTGCATTCATTTATACCAGCATTTCATCTTACACTTGAGTACGGAATTGAAGGGAAATGCCTGTCTCATCCACCTCAGTCAATATCACAGACAATAAGATCATATAGACTTTCATATGTATTTATCAAAATACCTCAAACACATGAATGTGCAGTGTTGACCTTGAAATTGTAAAACCTTAAATCCCTAAAGTTCTGTTCATAGGAACGTAGGATAATTGAGAGGGGACCCAAAAACTGTCTCCAATGGGATCCTCACAAACAAGCTTAAGAAGTGTGGATTGAGTGATTGTACAGTAAGATGGATTGGGAAGTGGCTAAAGGACAGAGCCCAGAGAGTTGTAGTCAGTGGAGCTGAGTCCAGCTGGAGGCCTGTGACTAGTGGCAGCCCCCAAGGGTCAGTGCTGGGTCCAATATTATTCAATATATTCATCAATGACCTGGAAAGGGCATAGAGTGCACCCTCAGCAAGTTTGCTGATGACACCAAACTGGAAGGAGTGGCAGACCCACCAGAAAGCTGTGATGCCATCCAGAGAGACCTGGACAGACTGGAGAGTTGGGCAGGGAGAAATTTAATGAAATTTAACAAGAGCAAATGTAGTCCTTCATTTGTGGAGGAACAACCCCATATATCAGTACAGGCTGGGGACTGATCTGTTGGAGAGAAGCTCTGTGGAAAGAGATCTGGGGGTCAATGCACCTTTACGGCCAGGAGGGCCAATGACATCCTGGGATGCATTAGGAGAAGTGTGGCCAGCAGCAGGTCAAGAGAGGTTCTCCTCCCCCTCTACTCTGCATCGGTGAGGCCCCATCTGGAATACTGTGTCCAGTTTTTGTCACCCCAGTTCAAGAAAGACAGAGATGGACTGGAGAGAGTCCAACGCAGGGCCACCAAGACGATGAAGGCAGCGGAGCATCTCCCTTATGAGGAGAGGCTGAGAGAGCTGGGACTCTTTAGCCTGGAGGAGACTGAGGGGGGACCTCATCAATGTCTATCAATATGTTAAGGATGAGTTAGGGAGGATGGAGCCAGACTCTTCTCAGTGTCACTCAATGACAGGACAAGAGGCAATGGGTGCAAATTGGAGCACAAGAGGTTTAGGGTCAACACAAGGAAGAACGTTTTCACAGTGAGGGTGACAGAGCTCTGGAACGGGCTCCCAAGGGAGGTTGTGGAGTCTCCTTCTCTGCAAACATTCAAGACCCGCCTGGATGTGTTCCTGGGTGACTTGGTCTAGGTGATCCTGCTTCTAGGTCCCTTCCAACCCCTAACATTGATTCTGTGATTCTGTGATTCTGTGAAACATGACATAATATTGTATTAATGGGTATGAGTAAGATACTATTAACAAATATATAAACAGTGACTTTAAGATTAATATATTTGCCTTTTCAAAAGCACATAAGTTAATCTTTACTGTTATCTGTGGCTTGATAGCCCTTAATTATTTCTGTCCACTTCATCATTATAACTCACTGCTTAGATCCTATATAGACCCTGATACAGAACATAAGATTGAAATCTTCTGTTAAGCCAGACATAGATTCAGTAATTTTCATCACAGAGACTCATCAAACCATTTTGTTTAGAAGAGACCTTTGAGACCAACACAACACTGCCAAGTCACCACTAAATCATGTCCTTTATTTGTAATTTACCTAAGAATGACTACGGCTGAATTTCCCCTTATGTCTTCCAGGTTTAACATTGATTCAAAGGGGGCATAAGACTGTTATTATGTCTATCCTTTTTGATTTTCAAAACAATTTCAAGAAAATGCAGTTATCTATGTCATAAGTACAAATGTTTATTTTTCTTCTCAATGTTAATATTTTTAGTACTTAACAAAATATAATAGAAAGTATGTCAAATTTTGGTTGGTTGTTTGGCTTATTGTTTGTTTCCATCGAAGGCATGTTCAATTAATACAGAAAGTCTCCAAATTTAGAGTTGGCTGGCAATTTTCTGATTAAAATGTTTATTGGTCCAAACAACTGAAAAAACCTACATGTGTTCTTCAGATTTCATGATGGACTCTTCACTTTGTGCAATGAGATATAGACACCACTGTTGGAGAATCCAGTGAAAACAATTCTGAAAAACTGTGTCCAATAAAGAGGAATTTAAACAAGAACAGATGTAGAAGAGGCTGGAGATCCAGGAAAGAAAGATCAGGAAAGGTAAAGGTTATCATATGAAGGAGACTAAAATCAGCAAGGTATCTTTAGGAAACAAACAAACAAAAACAAACAAAAAAACCCACAATAAATTTTTAAAAAAAAGGAAACCTCCACAAACAAACAAATAAAAAACAACAACAAAAGAGGGGAGTATGATTGTTTTCTATTTATAAGTAAATGGTAAAACAGAGAAGAAACAAAAGAAAATTCTGAAACGGTGAGGAAGTAAATATTGTCACAGGTAGAATTATTTTGGAATTAGATTTAGACTTCTAAACATCTCTGAGCAGAATAACCTCTGAGTAACCAGAAGAGAGGTGCCCAGGATCACCTTTGGCTCAGTTTGGTTCTGAAGCAATTTTGAGAGAGAGCTTGATTAAATGTAAAATTAATAATAACAAAATTAATTATTAAATACATCTAATTTTCAAGATGGCATTGCTTTTGGAGCTTGGAATTTATAATGTTCAGAGATCCCTTCTAGCATAAATTATTTTAGTTTTTGTATAGGATGGATTACCTGCTGAGATCGGCCTGTATGATCCAGAACATTCCTTCCTGACAATGGTCTTATGAAAACTTGTCAATTTCTACTAAATTTTTATTGGGACAGGCTTGTCAGCTCCAAACGGAGCTGATAATAGCCTGACAGAGAAGACCTTCAGAATATTTTCTTAAAATTTGTGAGAATGCTGACTTAAGCAGCTGTTTTGCATTTTCTTGCACTTTAGGAGAGTGCTTTAACTATCTCACTATCATCTAAGTATTCCCATATCATTAAGTTATGAAGTCTACATCAAGGCACAAGCATGCTGTGTTGTGTCTATGAAGGCAATATCCTAATTATGCAGAGCGAAAGACCTATTTGAGCATACCTTGACTCAGTTTCCACTGAATAGTTTGGTCACAACATGGGCACTATTTCAATATATTGTAGCTGTTTGGAATTAAATAAGTATTTCCAAGAACAGATGTTGCAATTTAACTCTTCAAAAACAAAGGTTGGCACAGGATTGAAACATGACATTGAAAGATCTTAATTTTGCAAACAGACCCTATTCCATGAGGTGATATAATTTACTATCACATTATTATCACTATGTTTTGTCAAAAGACAATTATCTTAATTCAGACAGTGATAAGGAGATATGGATTCAACCTTATAATCCAACCTGTAGTAAATGTAAATTGAACCACTTTTAGTCTCAGCTACTGTGAATAAAATGTTTCAACTTGTACAGTTTAATATCCTCAACTTCAATTATATTTTAATGGGCTTCCAAAGACAGCTCATGTATTATTGTATCTTTTAACATTCATTGTGTTATAGCTATGTCTTTCTTCAAATGCTCAATTAGTAGGTTCCAATATAATTTTTTTCTGATGGTATCTTTTTCTCCCATTTTCACTCAGTTTCAGTTATTGGGATTGTACTACTGATGCACATCAAGGACAATTATGAAGGGCCCATAGACAAATATATCCTCTAAATGTACTTCTCAGGTTTGGTTCTGAATTTATCATTCTGGTTGGCAATTTTGGAATAGAATTCAGAGCCAAAGTATTAAAGCCTGTTAAAGTTTACTCTGAGAGATTCAGGCATTGAATGAAAAACTGTGTTTCAGCTGTATGAAATCAGCCAACAGGGAATGTGAAACCCAGAAAGTTATTCTAAATCATAGCCATTCCCCAAAACGTAGTCAAATCACATTTTCAAGTCATACTCTTGAGGGTACAATGCCCAAAATTCAATCCTGAATATAACCATCTGAAAGCATTCCTTGAAAGAGTTACTAGGGCCTCATTCTTTTAATAAAAGATGCTAAGGATGATAATGATCATCATAAAACTGAAGTGATTAAGCCTCTTTCTCAAACAGTGAGCTTTAATTTCTTTCTCTGATTGAAGACTATCAGTCCATGATCCTTTCCAGGTGACTGCTTAAACCAGGATAACTCACCAGACATGCTTATGAAGTAGAAAAGAAAGGGGGAAAGAATGATATTCTGTGGAAGTGAAGAACTCTATCCACCTTGCTGGAGCCAGCCAGTGTAGAGAAAAGACTGCAGAACTCATGAGGCCAGAAAAGTGTTAGACAAGAAAAAACATGACTATGGCTCTGCAATGCAATACCTAGAGCTCTGAAACATGTCAGGAACCCTAGGTTTCCAGTGCCTGCTCCTAAAACATATTTTTACTTAATAGAAAATTTATACAAACGGTTATGGAGGAAGGTCTGTCCTGTCTTTCACTAGAGGAGTGAACTAGCCACAAGTTGCTTCTACCTTACACTAGGCATTAGGTAAAAAACAAACAAACAAACAAAACACCCAAGGGTTAAAAAAATGGAAACAGCCTGGCACATGTATGCCTTAACCATACCAGACATTACACCAAAGATGTGATTCAGTTAGGCACACTTCGGTTCTTAGTACCATTTGAATCATTCTTGCATATCTTAGACTTTGAAATGGAGCTGGTAGATATGGTAGAGGATAGATGGGAGAACCAGGTCTACTGGAGAGTAGCTGAAGGCCAGACAGAAGAATAACATAGGATTGTTCAAATGGCACTAAAAATGCATGTGAAGGCAACTGAATCAAGTCCTGAGTCTCTAATTTTGGGAAATGTCTTTCAATATGCTGCAATCCAAGAAAATGAAAGGCACCCTGTTGGCTGCTCCCAGCTTTGAGGTGGGAAACATGATGCATACACCATATCTACTCTGAGATAGATGATGAAGAGACTAGACATAAAATGAGATAGAAAAAGTAGGAAATGAGACGTTCTGGTGGGATTGGAGGGGTTACAGAGAAGAGGGGGAAATTCAGATAAAGAAAGCAGAATTCACTGTTGCTCAGAATAATAAAATACATGAAGGGGATTTTTTTCTTGAGGGAGGCCAAAATCACCACATAAACTTCATAAGGACAGACAGCATCAGATCTGATTTTGAGAGCAGCAATACAGCTGCTCCCACTCACATGCATCTGACAACACAGACCTGAAAGGTACCAATGAAACAGCTGTGATCTGTTTAGTCATTTGTTCTTTTTAATCTTGTAATATTTGGGATTATTCTCTTTTTTTTTTTTTGTGTCCAGTTTTGTGATGTATGGTATTTATGTTGCTTGAGGCTCTAGAAGCATCTTTAGGAGGAATTTATTTAGAGTTTACCAGAAACAAACAGAACATATATTGCTCTAGGGATAAGAGATCGAAAAAAGCATGAAAAAGAGTGTCTGAAAAACAAACTGGAATCTGTTAGTACATGCAGCCCATTTCGCTAAGAACAGTTCTCTAGATGTTCTGTTTTTGTTTTGTTTTGTTTTGTTTTTTAAAATAAAGCTTTGCATATTTTTTCTTTTTTCCTTTTTTTTTTTTTTTTTTGTCAAGTTACTTTACTTGAATAAGTATGAATATTTTTTTTTTCTTCTTAATTCAGTGGGATTAAGTGGCAAACATTCCTTAGCAATGAAGGATGGAACAAAATGTGTAAATCTCACAGATACTTGGTAATTCATATCCCACTAATCAAAGATTTTGTGCACGAAACAGAATCAGACTTTAAAGAGTCAGACCCGTCATATTAGTGACATTCCATTTTTTTCCATCTTTAAAAGCAAAGATATGAGAAATACAAGCATTAATAATAATCAGTCATTTTGCTCCCTTCTACATTCAAATTACTTATCACATTTAAATTTCTTGTCTTTTAAAGCTCTGAACAGTTCTGTCTACATTTTATTGTCAATTTTTCTTTCTGACTTTTCCAGGATGTAAAAATTCCATTCTCTCCTGAGTTGGAATTACTCTTTAGTTGAGTAATTTTTCACCTCCTCTATTTGTCTTAGCATAATTTTACTTTCAGTCTGCCTGACTTACGTTACAATTTTCTCTGTCTTTTTGTACATCAAACAGCTTCCATTCCATACTCATTTAGAGTATGTACAGTATGTACTCACTCTACACACATTTAGTGCATAAAATACTTCAACAACCAACTGCCAAGTACAATTTACTGTCCATTACCTGTGGGTAGGGCATCCATTTTGCAGAAAAAGCATGCTATGGTGGCAGAGTCTCTGAGGCTGGCTTCATGCAGAACAGCACATGAACAACGATGCATTGCTTCCAAGGTTAGCTCAGTACATGTTTGCCTGGTTTTGGACACTGAGCCAGACTTGAGCTGACTCCCCATAGAGCCATTCTTGTCTGTAGCATGGTCTCAAACATACCTGTATCATCCAAGGTCTCTCATGCTCCTACCCCAGTACCCTGGATAATGAGTATGACAGTGTGGTGTTTTGATCTTCTATGCATATCTACTCATATCTTATCTATAAAGAAAGGTATGCATAATATATATGGTGTATGTTTTCCTTAATTTGCATTGAGATGAAAACAGACCAAATAATCTTGTAGGTATTTTCCATTGCATCAGGCTGAAGTCTATAACTGAAAAGTGGGAAAGAATTAAAATACTGAGAGAAATTATATTTGCTGATGCAAAATCAAAAATCACTTTTAAAATAGACGTTTTCTGACAATTTTTGTATTTTCCTATCAAGGAAGTCAGGATTCGATTTGCAAAATAGAATATTTTTCTATGTGCATATCTCTCTGGTGTAGCTTAGTTGAGTTTTCTTATGGAAATATATTAGTCTTTGAAACATGCTGGCACCGAATTTTAGTTCTGAGATTAGGATCTGTTAATTCCTGAAGATTCAAAAGATCACAATGACAGATTTATAACACAGAAACTCTGGTGGAAATTTATCGAACATACTTAAAACAGATTTGAATTACCTACTAGCTAATTAGAAATGTCTCCAAAGCTGGCCACAATGAAAGACTTCTCAGTAAATTGTTTTCAAACCCTAGGGCAAGTTGTAGTCATTATGTTTCCCTTATAGTCTACACAAGATGGTCTTTGTCTAATAGCCTGCATGTTACATATATCCTTTCACATTTTCCTAACATTCCTATTTATTATTTAATTAATTAGAATTTTAATGTGATGCTCTTCCATTATCAGGCCACGTGGCATTTTTAGAATGGCTCTAGCTCTGTCTATCAATGGGTCCCATCTAAAAAGTATTTCAGCTTTCTTGGGGAAAAAAATAAAGAAGAAGACAGAAAGAAATACAAGGAAAAAGAGAAAGACAAGTAAGGAGAGAAAGGAAAGTGGGAAAGTTCAAATGCAAGGAAAAGAAAGAAAACTACAAATCTACAAATCCATAGAACAGAAACCTGTATGAAAAAGGAAAATAATAAAGATTTAGCCATATATATTGGTGGTAACTTCTCTGAAACAGTTTAGTTAGCATTTAGTAAGTGTTTAAGCATTTAGCAAAATTGCGTTCAAAATGAGTGTACAAAGCACCCAACTTTTCCTAAAAAAACACTTTTTGGTATGCTAAAAGGATGATCCACTGTGCACTGAAGTCCTGGCATATGTAGTTGCCTTCAAATAAATTCCAGACATCAACAAGATGAGAATTTGACTGGACATGAACACAGACTCCCACATTTTTTCAGTTAACACCATTATATAGTTCAAATCAGAAAACTTTCTTTACTCTCTTGGTGAATTCCTTTATTCCATGACTCTGTTTCCTAATCTTTCTCCCACTCTGCTCTAAGATTTCTTGCTAAGTCTGAGCTTGCAGTACCATGTACTCACCCATGTACTCACCATGCCGGAGAGAGGCATGATTGTTCAGATCCAACTCACACTTAAATCAAAAACATCCAGAACTGCTTCATTCCACTTAATTTCATTAAAAGTGAAGTTGAGCATTGTTCATTCTTAAATTTGGGTGAAGCTTTACTCTAGAGAGAATTGCCACAGTTTTGTAAGTAAATGACATTCAGACCTTAAAATACAACATCCCTTAAAAGGATTTTTGCTGTTAATCACTCATATCTCACAGATATATTATTTTTCCATACAAATTTTCCAGATAATTACAAGAACATTTGAAGCAAATGTTATGTCTCTTTAAAAAAAACCTGATTATCACTGAAAGAAATACATTAAAAAAAAAAAACAAACTCAGCTAAGCATCAGAGACCAAGGGGAAATATGTATGTCATAAACTCCTAATTATTTCCACAGCTAGGAAAATAATGGAATTTATTAAGGTCTTTTCAAGATATGAAAAATATTCCACAAATAAGACTACTGTAATTCAGGAGAGGTAAAGTCCAAAATGAATTATTAAGGTCATTGCTTCAAGAATGAATATAAATATTTTCCACATTTCACTATACCAGCTACAATATATGCATGAATATCCATCTTAAATGCTGGCATTCATGGGGTCTTTGCATACATAGTAGCTATCCTATCTATTTTAGGAATTTTGAAGGCACATGTTGCTTTGGCATCTAATTACCTTTCATAATTTTATGTAAGTTTAAGGACAAAAAAAAACTTAATATATGTCTTCCCTGTTTGCTAGCACAGTATTTAAACTGAAAACTGGATGCAGAAACTTTGGTAACTGCCATGACAAATCGATGTTGAGATATTCTGAATTTTTTTATTATGAAAGATAAATGCCATAGAGAAATGGGTGGACCTGGAGCATTCCACTGCAATCATATGCTCGCATTAACAATCAAGCTAATTATTTTTTTTTTACAAGTCTTGATCTTGACCTTAAGGCTTTATAGAACTGCACAAAACCACAATACCAGAGTACTTTTTTTTTAGGACTTGTTCCTCTAAATAAGAGAACTAGTGATAGTGTCAGAAATGCATACAGCTGCAGTGTCTCTACTGTGATTACTATTTCCTTTTTAATCTGTAACAGGTGGTTTGCCTGGTTACAAGCCCCAGCACATACTGTTGCTTCTTACCATTACCCGATGCCCTGCCCTTCCCTAGTAGTCAGGCAAACTCTGTTTTGACTGTTTGTGTTCAGACAATATTACACGTTCAGATGAAGGGGCTCACTGGAGAGAATGTAATAGCAGAAGCACAAGGGGTGATAGTATCTTTAGCCACATGGTTTGATAAAAAAAAAAAAGGCATTACTATCTACTGTCTTTGTCCAAGAGAAGACCTTACTGTCACAGAATCACTGCTCTATTTGCTTTCAGAGTGTAAGATTGCTTACATTTAGACTTCTACAGAACACAGTGTTCATACATAGTAGCCAGTAAAAATAGGTTTTGTTAAGTAGCAAATAGAACAGCACTTCCTCTTAAAGATACATTTCCTTGATGATCTCTCATCCCAAATATGTGATGAAATCATATTTAAACACAAATAATCACTTGCTTGGTAAAACAGAAGTTGTTAGTATTATTTCTATTTATGTTCATCCCTCTGCAGAGCTCACTTTAAATATCCAAACCCATTGATCATGTCTTTACAAATAAGTTAACTATGCCCAGGACTACCTGTTTACATCCAGTACAATCAGGAGAGCACAGCCTGACTCCATAAAACTAAAATGTCACTTTCCCACACAGGGAATCCACATCAAAGGTGCCTGCAGGGAATGGCCTCTGTCTATGCTAACTCCTGAGCCACATTCAGGAATTGTTTGGGGCGGTCTTTGTTCATCTCAGGCCAAAAATTCTGCCTGGTGACAGTACTAACAATTCAAAACTACAGAAATTTCATTTCCTTTGCACCACCTGAAGAGCTCAGGCCATAATGGAGATGTTTTCCTGAAAGGCAGAAGAACCAGAAAAGATGTTCATACTGTGAGTAAACTGAAAGTCCAGTGCACGTTCTAGCATGCTCCCTAGTCATGGCACCCTGGTGAGGACCCTGTCCCTGCTGGAGATGGCTCTTTCTTGTGCACACATAAGTTATTTTCTCCTCCTAGCAAGAAGAATGTTGCCAGAGGAGCAGGGAAGATTTACAACAAACAGAAGATTAGATTCAGGGAATTTGAAAACAGTACAAAAATTAAGGCTGGAGAAAGGAAGAAAGAGAGCAAAAATTGGCAAAGGGTGAAAACACAGAATAGGTTTTTACTTCTTTCTTTTCCTCCTCTAAAAATCTAAAACCATCAGCCTTGTACAAACCGTGAACTTAAAGTAATAGCAGCTTTGTCAATTTTCCAGACAGTCAGGCAGCAGAAAGTCACCTGATCCATCTGCAAGACCTGGTGAGAACCAGCAAATATAATAGGCTCCAAAACACCTGAAACTGCTGGCATCACAAACACTTCCTGCCTAATTCTGTTGGACAACAGACACAAATCTGACCCTGTAATTACATCCCATCCCAATCTACATTTGCAGTTGTGTAATTAATACTTCCTCTGTAAAGCAATGGAATATTTTACAGAGCAGATTTTCAACCTTAGTCTGGGAAAACTGATAAGAGTGCGAGCTCTGCTTGGTCATTTTAGCTACAGGGAAATGCTTTTCTGATTCCATTTGCTCACAGGAACTGTAATTAGATGCTCAACATTCTCTTTGTGCTAGGGGAGAAGAAAATTATCCTTCCTGTTTAAAAACCACAGGTGAGAGCAGGTGATGGGAGCTTTTACTTATTCAGGGGACTTTATGAGAGTGATAAATGTAGATGTAGGTAAGTATCCTTAGGATCATAATTTTGAAATTCCACCTCACTCGCACTTTAGGTGGGGAGTAGTACCAGGCCCAAGAACATATCCTGGCAAATGACCACAGATAGTGAGATAGTGTCATTGCTGTGTTTCCACTGCAGTAAAATAGCAGTTGCTTTTGCACACGGATTACCTGCTCAAATAATAAGCATGTGTGTCGCGTATCTCGTAGTAGCCGGAGGAGTGAGAAGGAGTGAGAAGAGACGACTTTCTTCACGTAGATGCCAAGA
>JAOEGS010003170.1:19442-31732 GCA_025447755.1 Corythornis vintsioides | reverse complement strand
AGGCAGGGGGGTTGGACTAGATGATCTTCTAGGTCCCTTCCAACCCCTAATATCTGTGAATCTGTGAATCTGTGAATTTAGGATAAGATTGTTAATCACAATTTTCCCTGAATATGTAATAATAGTGTTATAAATGAGTAGCAACTAATAATTTGCAGTGAGTTTTGTTTATGAATATCAGACCAATAAAGTCATGTTTCAAAGAAAAATGCCCTAATTTGTAATTCAGTCTTCTAAACAATCCTATCACAGCAACCTCTAATTCTCTGAAATAGAAATATTTCTTCATAAATATGTACATGCATATAATGAGTTGCAACATATTCGGTGCTTTAACTTTCTCTTTGGCCATCCTTTGTTTAGCTGCCTAGACATACCATTCTTGTGAGGATACATACAAAAGATAAGGTATAGCACAAAAAGTGACAATACCAAAATGTCAGAAAGCTTTGAAAGAGTTTAAAAAGGACTTTAAAAAATGAGCATACAAAAATACACTGTTTACTCCTCTCTATATAATGTGTCTTATATTCTAGTGTGTTTTATACTAAACAACTTATTTCCATTTTTCCATTGTAAGATTCCTTGTCTTGCAACCCCTAACCAATAGTTTTGATGACATTCAGGCAAGAATTAAAACAGTGAAATACTTGAGTAGGGTTACAGGGACCGTGTTTCACAGGACAGGAACTAGGAATTCTAGTATCTTGTCTTATTATGCCCCTATCCCTGTGTCTCTTTCTCCTTAAATTATCAGTTATTATTACAATTATCTTGCTTTCACTATGCTTCCAAAACCCCCATTCCTGAGGTTCCTCCTTCCTACTGAACTCCCTGAACCTCCTGCAGCTGAATCCTCTCATCCCTCCCCTCCTGCACTTCTCCAAGTCTCCCTCAGCTTTCTGATCCCTACACACCAGCCCAGCCCAGCCAATTCTTTAATCCTTTCTTTCGTTTCGTCACCCTCAGCCTTTAATTGACCTTCCTACAGCAACCATTGCCAGCCACCACTTCCCCTTCCCTCTTCTCCTCTGCCTCTTTTGCTGGTCAATCTGAGTAGGAGTGGAGGAGCAGGAGATGAAAGTAGGAGACAGCCTGTCTCCCTGCCAGGTGGCTGCACTGAGGCACAGGGTTGTGTGGCGCTTACGTCCAGGGCTGAAAATCTGCTGAACACATGAGAAGCTGGCAACACTTGAGGAAGGAACCGATCCAGAAGGGAGACCAAATGTGGACGTCATCAGTGCACACCATTTGGCAATCACAGTGTTATGTATATATTGAAAAGCAGGGGGAGAAAGCACAGGCCCGCGTTCCTGCTAAGTTGAGTTGTGAAAAATACGTGCACATTACTGCCTGATACTAAATCTCTACATGATCCAGACAGTAGCAAGTTGTAGCTGCTTTGCATCCAGTCCTTCCAAATCCAAAAGAACTGAGACTTATGAAATTGGTATATGTATACTGTAATATATTGTGGTTAACTTTTTTTAAAACCTTTAAAAGAGTTTTTACCTGCCTATCACAGAAAATGACAATACAAACTTTTTCTCTGTTAGAGTATCTTGTGAGGTTTGTTATTATCATTCTTTTTGATGGGTGATGCTTTGAAATTAAATAACTTCCAACAAGATCTCTTTCCTTTTGATTTGTTCTTATTTAACAAGTCAATTGGGTGGGGGGTGGGGGGGAGAGTGAAACCTATATCAGTAGATTTTCTTTTGAAAGTAAAAACTCTTTCCCCAAATGAGAAAGAAGGATGTTGGAAATTAATATTAGTCCCACATGTGTAGACAGACCATACAAATATCAATAATTACTCCATACACAAAAGTAACATATCAATGACCTAATTTGTTAGCTGGCACCCAGTCAGACCTCAGAGCCACCCAAAGTAAAAAATATATAATCAGCTTGCTGATATTTTGCCAATCTTGCTTTGTTGTTCTTTCATTCAGAGGAAAGGCCTTTCAAAAACACTTAATTGTTCTGATACATGTATTCATATTCTCTTTTTATATTTATTTAATTGGATAACAAACAATGTTATGCTCAGCCATAGCGAAACGTGTATATACAAGTTCAGCAGGAGTTCTCATGTTGTGCTGTCAACACTGCACAATGGCAACCCTTTTTTAAAAATAAAAAAGTTAACTTTGTGCAGAAACAAGTTGAGACTTTCAGAGTAATTAATATCATTAATATCTAGTGAGATCAACAGAACCGGAATCTTTCCATTATGTTATAAGGTTAATGGCTTGTAAAACCACTGATGGGAGGTAACTTCTGTGGACACACATGCACACAAATATGTGGAACAAAAGAATTTATATCAAATATTAATCCCACTGCTATATTTTTGAGATTTTCTCATATACTTTAAATACATACTCTTGAGCATGTCATATCCCTCCACATATTTCTCTCTCAGTAATTGCTTGATACAGAAGATTAGTTCAGTAAAATTAAGATATGACGAAATTTCTGGAGTGTGAAATCCTGAAGAATGTGACTTGCTGTGTAACATATTTTTCAAGAAAAAGGTTTATTTGCCAATAAGCCCTAAATATTTTCTGACATAAAGAAACTCAGAACCAAAACAGTGGATAATATACACAAAAAAGGAAGTTTGATGAAAGCATGATTTCTTCTTGTGCAAGAAGAGATCAGTCCTTCCACTTATACAGAAAATTTTCCATTGACTTCAAAGGAGCTAAATCTACTAAAGTGAATTGTATGTCTATATGTAACCCTACATGCTTGTTATCAAAAAACATTTGCAGCACAGTTCCTCATAACAGTTGTTGTTCAGCATATACCTCTAAGTGTAATATGAAACGTTTATTCTGCTATCTCAGTTATAAAATAATTTCTGATTAACAACTATATACAAAATGATAATTAGCTATGCATGTTAGATAATATAACATCTGAAAAGCTCAGTAGGAAAATAAAAGGAATGGTGAACTGTTAAAAGAAAAAGATAAACCTTAGACTAGGCATAACTGAGACAGATGAGGTCTTACAGCAATAAGTTATCAAAAATAAACAGACATAGTTCAAAGACTGTTTTGAGTGGACTGAGTATCCTTTCTGTAGTAGGTGAATATTCCTTCTTCTCTGTAAGAAAATATGCTTAGTTTCAAACATGGAATTCCTAAAATTCTAAAGAGGCATTTTCTTAAAACATTGCAAGGCTCATAATACTTGTGAATACTTTCCCCTGCATGTGCCAGTGCCATGAATGAGTACACCAATAGGAATTTGCTAAGGGTGGTTATTGCTATCTCATACATTTTTTTCCCTTCCTTAAAGAACTATGGAAACCATTTCCTGTATTACTTGTCCCCTACTCATCAAGACATCAGTATTAATGTCTCCCACATCAATATATAGTTTTCTTATGCCAATGCATAGCTTTCACTCCTTTAACTTTCGAATGATTGATTGCAAGAGCTTACTAGGCCACCTTCCAGACCTTCACAATGCACAATTATATGCATCAAAACACATTATTTTCAAGCTAAAAAAAATAATTTAAAAATCATCTTAGTCTTTGAGATGTAAGTTTTCCCTCTAAATAAAATTTACTTAATTAAACCACAAAGAAATACTACTAAATTTTTAAATCTTAAGTTGAAGACTTGTTATATTTCATGTTTCTATTGGAAAACACTATCATATAAGAGATTAATAGATAAAATGCATTTTTGTCCTTTTATTCTGCATATACATAGTGCTAGAAAAAAAATCACTTTAATAGATATACAGACATGAAAATGAAAATGATGCATGAGAAGGGACTTTAATTCTATTTTGTTTGTGTTGAGTTTGAATCTCATTCTCAAAAAAAAAAAAACAAACCAACCCTCACTATATAGGTAATAATTTAAAAACAACAAGCAAAAACAAACACACAAAGATGATCATTCGACTATAACAGCAGATCACAGATGTTCGTAACTTTTTATTTGCTGGCTGTAAGAAATAAACTGTAGGGCAGATGGGGATTTGCCAAGCTGGGTTTTGAAGATGATATCTGATGAAGTGAAGTCATTAAGATACAGAATTACCATGAAAGGTTTTGTAGACTTTACTAGAAAAACTTCAGGCCAACCCAAACCCAATGGTTGTGTCTATGATGATAAATAAAAGAGGGCCAGAAACTGAAACAAAATGACACTGGTTTTGGAGGTGGTCTCTGGAACAAATTATCCACAGAATTGTGCCACATATTGACTCAGAAACAGTTGTTTGGAGAGATCCTCCCAGAGCCTGGTATTGGGCCAGAAATTAAGCAGTGCTACAATGAAGAATCGATCTAAAACTCTGCTCCTCTTTCTTGCCTTCTTTTATTTAGCATACAATGACAATTTGTGCCTTTGACCTAAGGACAGCCAACAGTTGGATGTGATTATATAATACATCATCACCAGGATAGATACAGTACAGTCAAATGAAGAACTTCTTTGAGATATCAGAGCCTAGACATCAAGGCTATGTTACAGACAGCTTTAGCTGTCATTTAATTTAGCTACTGTGACACAGTATATGATGTGGTATGGTTCCATACTGAAAGCAAAGCTTTCCTGAAGCTTTGTAGCCAAACCTGATGAGTGTAAACTACCCACTTTAACTGGACAATCAAGCTCCACATTTGTCTATTTTGGTTCTGAAAAAGTTCGTCCAACCACATTAGCAAAGTATTTGAGAGTATTTATAGAGACATAATTAGACAGGCATTCATTTCCTTCCTCTTCTCCTGTTTCCTTTATTGCCCACCCCAGCAAAACAAAGTAAGTATTTTTACAATTATTTTGGACTGGCAGAAGACAGAACCAAAGAAATTTCCCTAATGATCTCCATATATATGCCCTAAACCAAAACTTGTATATTTCCTCTGAATTCAAGACCTTTTTATACCTATGTGTTGATATTGCACCACTGGCCTGATGCTTGGGGTATGGATCCAGAACCCCATGTAGGATGTAAGGCTTTTGTTAGATGCAACAGCTTTCTTAAAATGAGGATTTAAAGTGGAGGCTTTGCCATGTCTCTGTTGCTCCATCTTGTGCAACACAAAGCCACTAGTTTTGAAACAATGCCATAGGAATTATTTATCTGACAATTTATCTTGTGTCAGATACCATATTTATTCAGGGTTACTTGAGCAGAAGTAATGAGAAGCATTAAAGCAATGTTTACATAATGAAATGTAATATAAATCATTCTAAGTGCATTAGTGATAAGAGCAGAGATTGAGTTGTTTTGGACAAAACTGAGATTTCTTCTTGAGAGTGGAAAATTACTAGCAGATTTCAAATTTACCTGTCTATTTTTAATATTTTTCATGTAGTATTAAGAAGTTTGATTGTAGCTCTTAATCCACAGTGAGACTTCTGATGAAGAATGCCTTTCTGAAGGGAGTCACCACCACAAATTCACATCAAACAAGCTAGAGGGCAAGAAGCAGAGTTCAGAGATGGTGTGTCCTACATGTACTTTCTATGGATGGCCCATATTCCACCTATGTAAAGATCTACATCAGGGTCCCCAAATCTTGCACTTGAGGCTAATCATCCTTGGACCAGAGAGAATTTCCTTATTTCCAAATACCATCCTCCATTATATCTGGCCACAACTTGACTATACAGAGAATAAAAGCCAGGTAATTTACACTTGGGTATAAGAGGGAAAAAAGGTAATATAGAGAGGACTGGACCTTTCCCAGAGGAGGCAGGCAGCAGTTCGTCCCCGTCCCCTGCTTACCTTCAGAGGGACAAAGCAGGTGAGGTAACTCTCATGGCACTGATAAGGAGAAGGCACATGCTGGATCTGGAATAATAATTAATGTTTTTTTTCCTGCTTAAGCATCTTACTTTTACTGACTGAAGAAAGCATGATTGTTCTACAGAGGTGCAGAGCAGAACAATGTTTACTGCAAGGGGACTGGGCTAGATAACCTTTAAAGGTCCCTTCCAACCCAAACCATTCTATGACTCTCTTAACCCTATGATATTGATTGGTCTATAAACCAGATGGCTGTGCCTCTTCCACAAGACTCCATTCCCTGATCAGTAAAATTATTTTAAAGCAAAGTAAAAGTTGACTGTTATATTGATGACACATACTTATCTAAGTATGTTTATCTTTTTCTTTATTTCGATTACCTCTGGTTATAACAAATCTCTCAGCATTTGGTGCAAAATCTGCTCAAGCCAATGGAAAGCTGTGACCAACCTTTCTTCAGGCTGAAGTGGGAAGATATATCCCACAGTATGCTGTCTCCTCAGCAAAATACAGACCAACCTTTCGTCCAGCTTTCCCACTCATATTTTTGGTCATATATGTTAGCTAGAACCAACTCAGGCACATGGCAGTGCATGGTAAACCAGGCCAGAAAACTTGGAAGCAGTGGGAATCACTAACTACAGGACAGATGCAAATAATGTAGTATCTCTTAAAAAGGGATGCAAAGGGCTGTGACACTGTAAAAGGGCCTGAAGAACAGGAAGAAACAACTGCTCAAAAAAATGTCAATGACCTTTCCATGGCAAACCCAGTGGGGATTAGATCCATTCTACGAATGGTAATGGAACAGCCAAATGAAGTGCAAACTAGAGTGGCATACTGAAATAGGGACTGGACAAAGACCAAAAGGAGAAATTACCAAAAAAGAATGAGGCAACTGAGACCACACATATAGAGGAAGAGAAAAGTAAAGTTTTGTGTCAAGGCAGAATCCTAAAAAACCCCACAGGAAAAGCAGATGGAAAATATGTATGGAAACAGTGTTTGACACCTGCAACAGGTGTGTTATTCTTTCAGTATAAAGAAAATGGTTCCAAGCACCTATGACCATAGTGCAAGCACTAGAAGAGACCTGGCAGAAAGGATGAGCAGTCCCAGCTGATTACTTTGCATGCAAAGAAAGCATTTCAAAGTATTATAAAAGGAAAACATGATAGAGAGCCAGGACAAGGCCTGTCATAACAAATTTATTGAGCAATTGTCTGGAATTTCTAATCATCTTATTCCCTATTGGAACAAATGGCACCATTGAGGTACATTTATATAATATATAAGCATCTGTTTCTTAAGACAGTATGAAAAAATAAATAGTTGAACTGTGCAGCAGAAGTTTTTCCATGCCAAGCATGGGTGAAGAAAGTGAAATGTTGATATTGGAAGCCAACCAAGTGAAGATCTGATAAGGTAGGTTGGAGCACTTTGAATGCACAGATCACTGGAATGCCTCCTGCAGCCAGAGCCAACTGTTTGGATTACACTGTCTCCACTTTTGCAGATAGATAGCCAGCCTCTTGGGCTCAGAACTGGCAGGACCTGTTAGGCAGGCTGTAAACCTTCAGGAAAAGGTGGGAAATTAGCTTAATTTGAATAATCCAGTTTGTACTTCCAACATACAAATTAAACTAGAAACTAAAATTGTTCTGAAGCAAAAGATGAAGGATAACAAGAATATAATGCCTGATGCAAATGCGTGGGGAAACAAGCAACAACTGGAAGGTGATGTACTAAGTAAAGGAGATTATGATCTGGAAAGACTAACTGAAACTTAGTAGAATAATTCCTGTGTGTTGAAAAGAAAACATGCAGTGTGCATGGGAAAGGCAGAGCAGAGAAAATTAATAGGTATAAAAAATGTTATATAAAACTTTATTATTTCAACAGTGACAATAATTAAATATTAAAGATCTTGAGTAGCATCAAATATTTTTTTTTAAAAAAAAAGGGAAAAAAGAAAAACTATAGTGGTAATAATAACATGCATTTCCTTTAGACCACCACTCTGGAACAGAGACAGAAAAGGCATTTGAGTGGATTTTAGTTCATCAAGGCTCTAGATAATGCATACAGATGCAAAGATATCAGTCTCATACAGTGAAATCCAAAGAATAAAGAATATGAGTTGGGTCAAAGCTTCACCTGTTAGGAAGCGGCACTGGATACGGAAGCAGTGCACAGAGCAAAATAATTCACAGAGAAAAATTCACTTTCATAAGGATTTTATAGAACAAAAACAACTGAATATAGGATGAAAACAAATGTTTAAAGTTTACCTTTTTTCTAGAAAAACTGAGAATTTGGGGGAAAATGCAACAGGATTAAAACTCATCTGTGGACAAAAAAAACCCAAACAAATAATAAGGCAAGCAATGGTCAGAGTGTCTTCACAAGGGCTATTCAGAGTTCAAAGTACAAATACAGGAAGGAGGGGCAGGAAAAGAATCCAAGTAGTCTTAAGTCTGAATAGGCCAAAAAGGGAAAAGAAGAATAACAGGATTTTTACAGTTACAGAATATGGAAAAGAAGCAGAAAGATAAAGAGAGACTGTGCCAATAAAAGAAAAGGGAACAAAGTTGAAATTTAGGATAGAAATATAAAATAAAATACCAACCTGAACTGTATATCTTAATTAATATTAAAACAAAATAAATTATAAACAATTAGAGCCAGTGCTTCCAAAATTGCCCACAGATGTTTGGAACAGGTCCAGAAAGGACCACTTTGATACACATAATGTACTTCGGAGTTACTCAAGTATTGAAAGTAGTTGAGAAAACTATGCCTGGCATAGGGTGTAGGAAATTTAGGGTGTGGTTCATGTGATCTACGTTAGGCAATGAAGGCTCCAATATCTTTGAGCCAGTCTCTCTAGGTTTTTCATGATCAACTGTGAAAAACAGGAAATTAACCTGTGCTAATTTTGGCTGGTGTAGAATTATTTTTCTTCATAGTAGCTAGTGTGGGACTAATGTTTGGATTTGTGCTGAAAACTGTGTTGATAACACAAGGATGTTTCAGTGATTGCTGAGCAGTGCTTACATAGAATCAAGGCCTTTTCTGCTTTTCACATCATGCCACCAGCGAGTAGGCTGGGGGTGCACAAAAAGCTGGGAGGAGACACAACCGGGACAGCTGACCCCAACTGACCAAAGGGATATTCCATGCCATATTATGTCATGCTCAGTGTATAAACTGAAGGAAGAAGGAGGAAGAGTGATGGAGTGATGACATTTGTCTTCCCAAGTAACTGTTACATGTGAAGGAGCCCTGCTGTCCTGGGGATGGCTGTCCTGTAGAGAGAAAGGAGTGAATTAATTCCTTGTTTCCTTTTCTTATGTACACAGCTTTTGTTTTATCTATTAAACAGTCTTTATTTAAGCCCATGAGTTTTCTCACTTTTACTCTTTTTACTTTTTTTACTTACATTTACATCTGGACACTGTACCCTTTTGGTTTGCTATTCTAACTTACTGAGTTGTGCTCTAATCCTACTCTCACGAAACTCCATGGCAATCGTGAGTATAAAACTTCCTCACCTAGAAAAAAATAGAAGTACACCTTGATAAACACAAGTGTGAAATCCTACCCTCTTTGAAATAGATGCCAAAATTCCCATGAACTTCACTATGGCTTAGATTTCACCAGAAAAGTGCACAGAATTATGTAGGGATCTATAAGAGCAAAATGAAGAAAAAGGATAATATTAACAAAGATGAATGTTAGACTTGCCATTATGAAAACATGTAGTAGTGTGTTTTAATAATCTCTGAAATAATATCTTACTAGAAATTGCTAATTAATTGACTAAGACAATAGAAAAAAAACCAAGGGTAGAAAATGTTTATATTGGCAAGAAAAGGGAATTAAAGACCTAGGAGGTATTGTCAATGCTTAAACTCTTCAATCAAAGGGGATGAAATGAAAAAAATGTAAACCTAATTTCTCTCAGAAGTTTTAGATTATATACGTAATGGAGACAGGAGCTATTGAAAAAAAAATGCATTTGTAAAAGTATAGAATCATAGAATGTATTGGGTTGGAAGGGACCTCCAAAGGTCATCTATTCCAACCCCTCTGCAATAAGCAGGGACATCTCTAACTAGATCTGTGGATGCTAAAATATTACTGCATGGAATTTTCCTTCCTGTGGGATCGCAAAGACTCCCACCAGCTGTGACCTTGGTGGCAGCTGTTTGTAGAACAGTAGAAAGATGTTTTGACTGTGGGTGTTGTGGCACCCCAGCCAATCACCCCAGCGGGTGGCTGGCTTCTTGTCCAATTGCCTTGAAGTTAAAAAGGCATAAAAAGAGCTGTAAATTGATAAATAAAGGCTTCTTGGCATCTTGGCGAAGAAAATTGTCTCTGCCTCGCTCTCTCTCCTCCTCTGGCAACTGACAGATAAACCACATAGGTCAAACTGCTCAGAGCCTCGTCAAGCCTGATTTTGAATATCTCCAGGGATGAAGCCTGCAACACCTCTCTGGACAACCCCTTGCATTGATATATCACCCTCATATTAAAGAACTTTTTCCTAATGTGTAACCTAAATCTACCCTTTTCTAGCTTAAAGCCACTGCCTCTTGTTCTGTCGCTACAAACCCTTGTGAATAGACACTCCCCTGCTTTCTTATAGGCCCCTTTCAGGTACAGGAAGGTCACTATAAGGTCCTCCCAGAGCCTCCTCTTCTTCAGGCTGAACAACCCGAAGTCTCTCAGCCTGTCCTCATAGGAGAGGTGCTCCAGCCCTCTAATAATTTTTGTAACTCTCCTCTGGACACGTTCCAACAGGTCCATGTCCTTTGTTTGTTGGGGGCTGGACACAGTACTCCAGGTGAAGTCTCACCAGAGCAGAGAGAACCTCTCTGATCTACTGGAGATCACCTCACTTCTTTTGATGCAGCCCAGGATTTGATTGGCCTTCTGGGTTGAGCTTATGCGTTGGTGGCTCATGTTCAGCTTTTCACTTACTAGTACTCCCAAGTCTTTTTTCCAAAGGACTGCTCTCTAGCACGTCCTCTCCCATTCTATATTGATAAGGCTGGTTGCCCCAGCCCACATGCAGGACCCTGAACTTGGCATTGTTGAAACTTATAAAGTTCACCTAAGCCCACTTATCCAGCCTGTCCAGGTTCCCCTGGATGGCATCCCATCCCTCTGGCACATCAACTGCACCACCTGGCTTGTTATCATCAGCAATGTTGCTGAGGGTGCACTCAATGCCACTGTCTATGTCATTAATGAAGATATTAAATAACACTGGTCCCAGTATGGACCCTTGAGGCACACCACGTTACATTTTTTCATCTAGTCATGGAGCCATTGACCACTACTCTCTGGGTGCGACCATCCAGCCAATTTCCTATTCACTGAACAGTCCACCCAATGAACCCATATCTTTCCAACTTAGAAAGGAGGATGTTGTGGGGGATGGTGTCAAAGGCCTTGGCGAAGTCAAGATAGATGACATCTACAAGCTATTCCCTTGTCCACTGATGCACTTACTTCATTGTAGAAAGCCACTAGCTTGGTCAGGCAGGACTTGCCCTGGTAAAGCCATGCTCACTTGAATCACCTCCCTGTCCTTCATGTGCTTTAGCATATCTTCTAGGAGGATCTGTTCCATGACCTTCCCAGGCACAGAGGTGAGGCTAAAAGGTTGGTAGTTCCCTGGGTCTTTCCACTTTTTAAAAATGGGTGTGATGTTTCTTTTCTTCCAGTCACTAGGGACCTCAACTGACTGCCATGACTTTTCAAACATTATGGACAGTGGCTTAGCAACTTCATCAACCAATTCCTTCAGTACTCTGGAAAGCCTCTCACTGGGTCCCATGGACCTGTGCATTTTAACGTTCCTCAGGTATTCATTAACTTTGTCCTCATTGACTGTGGGATGGACTTTGTCATTCTGGTCCCTGTCTCACAGGCCAACTACTTGAGAGCTGTGAGGAGAGAATTTGCTATTGTAAACTGAGACAAAAAAGTTGTTCAGGACCTTGGCCTTCTCCGTATGTGTTTTTACTCACCCATATTGTTGCTCAAGGAGGGTATGCCTTCTTTGACCTCCCTATTCTGGTTATATAGAAGCCCTTCTTGTTTTTCTTTTCATCTCTTTCCAAATGTAGCTCCAGCTGCACCATGGTCTTCCTCACCTCATCTCTGAACAAACAGGCAAAGTCCCTGTATTCTCCCAGGATATCTGTCCCTGATCACAGAATCACAGAATCATTTGGCTGGAAGAGACCTTTAAGATCATTAAGTCCAACCAATTTCTCCTACAGCATATTAATTTTCCTAATTATTTCCTGTTTGGCTAAGGAAGAGGAGGCAGAAGGGAAATTCCCTGTTACTTTCCCTAGGTTGCAGTTACAAACATGTTGATTGGCTGCCTTATTTTCATACAATCAGAGGATCATTTGGTTGGAAGAGACCTTTAAGATCATCAAGTCCAACCGTTAACCCTACACTGCCAGGGTCCCTAAACCATG
>JAOEGS010003170.1:0-15058 GCA_025447755.1 Corythornis vintsioides | reverse complement strand
TGACAGTGTTCCAGTCATGAGAGCTGTCCCACCATGTCTCAGTGATTGCAATAAGATCATGGTCCTGAGATTGCACACAGATCTCTAGTTCATCCTGCTTGTTCCTCCATGCAGGAGGTTCTCAAGCGTTGCAAACTCACTCAAATGCCTATACACAAATGCACACAGCATGGGGAATAAACAGGAATAAACAGAGTGCTGAAGTTTCTTAGGTCATCACAGAATCATAGAATGTCAGGGGCTGGAAGGGACCTTGAAAGATATCTAGTCCAACCCCCTGCTAGAGCAGGATCACCTAGATCAGATCACACAGGAATGCATCCAGTCAGGTTTTGAATATCTCCAGAGAGGGAGACTCCACAACCCCCTCGAGCAGCCTGTTCCAGTGTTCCATCACCCTCATAGTGAAAAGATTCCTTCTCATATTTACATGAAATTTCCTATGCGGCAGCTTCCACCCATTGCCACTTATCCTCTCATTGGGCATCACTGAGGAGAGCCTGGCTCCATCCTTCTGGCACTCGCTTTTTTATATATTTATAAACATTGTTAAGGTCACCCCTCAGTCTCCTTTTCTCCAGGCTAAAGAGTCTCAGCTCCCTCAGCCTTTCCTCATAAGAGAGATGTTCCACTCCCTTAATCATCTTTATGGCTCTGTGCTGGACTCTCTCAAGCAATTCTATGTCTCTCTCTCTTGAACTGGGGAGGCCAAAACTGGGCACAATACTCCAGATACGGTCTTACCAGTGCAGAGTAGAGGGGCAGGAGAATCTTTCTTGACCCGCTAGCCACACCCCTTTTAATACACCCCAGAATGTAATTGGCCCTCTTGATCACAAGAGCCACTGCTGGCTCATGGTCAGCCCCCCATCAACTAGGAACCCCAGATCCTTTTCCCCTTTGCTGTCCCCCAACAGGTCAGTCCCCAACCTCTATTGATACATGAGGTTGTTATTTCCCAGGTGCAAGACTGTATATTTGCCCTTGTTGAATTTCATTCAATTTCTCCCTGCCCAACGGTCCAGCCTGTCCATCTCTGGATGGCAGCACAGTCTTCTGTGTGTCAGTCACTCCACACAGTTTGGTGTCATCAGCAAACTTGCTGACAGTGCCTCTGTGCCCTCATCCAGGTCAAAGATGAATATGTTGCACAGAACTGGTCCCAGAACTGACGCCTCCAACTAGACTCCATTTCACTGACCATAATTCTTTGTCTTCTTTCCTCCAACCAGTTCCCAATCCACCTCACTACCTGCTCATCCAGACCACACTGCCTCAGTTTAGCCAGAAGGATGCTGTGGAACACAGTGTCAAATGCCTTACTGACATTGATAAACCACATCCACTGCTCTATCATCATCAATCCACCTGGTTATGATCTCATAAAAGGCTATCAGGTTGGTCCAAATTGAAGAGTGTCTGAAGGTGAGGGTGTCCCCTGATTTGTCCAAGAGTTATGTGATTTGTAGTGTATTTTGACTTTGGCCACTCTTGAGGTTGGCTTCAGGTAGCCCTATCTGCTTAAGATGTGCTACATGAAAGCGTCTATATTATACCAAAGTAGCTTCCACTGCAATTTTACTTCCTGAAGCAAAGCTGTTAAAGATCTGACCTCTGACAATCTGGCTCTCCTTCCAGATATGTCCTTCTTTGAAAAAAGCAAAGTGGATAAAGAAGGGACAGAAGATAGGAAAAATTAACTGCAATTGATGGGTAGAAAACATCTTCATCACTTCCCTCCAGAAAGGTCGGTATGGAAGAGTCACTATAGAGAGACAGTTTCTTTACTGAGCACTTGACCATCTCCCCCACTTCATCTCTATTCCTTGGGGTGACCTTTGCACTTCTTCCTCAAGAGATACCTAATCATTCAACCAAAGGTTTTGCACTGCTTCCTATCTAAAGCTAGAAAAACATAGCAGAAGGAGAAAAAAACTCACTCTACAAGACTTTCTTGTTGACTGTCACCAATTCTTCCACTGCAAACAAAAGCATACTTAGGTAAGTACTAAATTAAATAATAGCTTGTCATTATTTTTCCTTCAGCATCATAAAAAAGTATTGTGTAAATAAATTAATTACTATATAATTCTTTTCAGTTTTACAGTTAAAAGTAGATAAATATAATTTCAGCTATGAAATACCTGAAAAGTCAGGATAGGTAAAATAAATAAATTACACAGGATAAATTGCAGCTCATTAGACTAGTGGAAATGACCATTTACTATAGGATAGCATTACCATGCATTACCATTTTTTAAAGGAGAAGTAAAGAAAAGGTCTGACTTAATACTTCTATAAATACTTCTATATAAGTCATATAAATAAATACATTAGCTGTATTAAGAGCCTTGAAAACACCTAGAATGATGAGCCAAAGTCAGAGAATAGCAATACTAAGGAAAAAAAAATAAGAATAGTAATGTGCTATGAATGACACCCAATGTCTTTTCCCTCTGTAGAATATGTTTTGAGAAGCAGTGCCCTCAGACTAGACGGAAGTATAAACTCAGAATCAAGCAGTTTAGCTATGCTTTCTGTTTCTCTCTTTACCTTCTTGTTTCTGAAAAAGCGAGGCAAAAACAACAACAAAAAAAATCCTAAATGGCTTATTATTTAGCTGTTAATCCACCTAACAAAAGCAGTGCTTTTAGATATATGAGTTTTCATTTAATGTTGAACTAGCGTCAGCCCACCTCCGAGAGGAAGTCCTGGGAGTTATCTGCTGCATTGCCACCAGCAGAGGGAGCATAGAGCATTGGTTTGTGTGGGCTTCGAACCTGACAGGGGAGGTTTGTCCTTCACTGATGCAGTTTTCTCCACCCCCGCAAAAAGTTTTTCAAACTTTATGATCGCACCTTCAGTGCTGAAAGCATCTTCCTGTGCCATCGCGAATCCAGACATAAGATAACAGAGGTATCGGATTCCTGCGCTGTAACTTTCTTTTTTGCACCTGGAACACAAGGCAGACAAAGGTAGAGAATTGCACAAAGATGAGATGTAAGATATTCCAGTGCATGGTGGCTAGATTGCATCCCAAAAACATACTTTCAAATCACCCTCATTTAGTGGCATAACACATGCTTATGCACAGCAGCCACTGCACGAAAAGGAGATGCTGTTTTCCAAAGGACATGTTTGTATACATACATGTATCCAACACACCAGTGCCCAACTGACTATGAAAGGGGTGTGACCTGGGTGTTGTGAGAATCAATTAGCTAATGAGCCTTATCTTCCTGTCATTACTGAGGTAAAACTTCCATGTATCTGAAGCCCAATAACTGCAAAACTTAAACGTTTGAAGTGTATGATACCTGTTCTACTTCCACAGCTGACAACAGCAGGGACTGTTTGACCCAAGACTCCAGACAAAGAAAAAAATTGTGTTAAGATCTTCCTTGCATTAGAAAATCCATTCAAAGGACTCTAAAAAAACCTTAAACAGACTCAGTTAAAGCCTCTCCTTTTCCTCATGATTCACCTTATCAGATTCTCACAGAATTGGATCCCACTTTACCATGCCTTCATGGAGGCTCTTGCTAAAGGAAAGAGCATTTTACATGTTTTATTCACAAGTAAAAATCTCATTTCAAAATCTAGCAGGTAGATGCATCCCTTGGCTTCCTGACTCTCCCTAAACAAGTCTGGAACCATAAAGCTTCTGGAATCAAATATTCATAAACTGAGGCCTAAGGTTGTTAGAGGATGTTCTCATACACGGTTACTGCAATTGTGTATGTATAGATAGGTTTTGTACATACAAATGGAGTCTATATGCTAGTGTACAGCTCAAAGGAATCTAAACAGAAAAATACAAAAATGTACTAAAATACACATGGACCTCCGTTTTTATTTTATTATGTGAATAAAATGAAGGGGGAAGAAAGAGATCATGGGAAAAAGATTAAATTCAGACCTCATCAAAGTCAAGAGTAGTTTTCCTATAGAAGTCAAAAGATTCAGGACTTAATTTCTTTCATTTATGTGCTACTGAACCCAGGAATACACTCAGAAACAGGTTCACCCTCAATTCACTTGGCATCCCAACTTCTTCCCTGGTGAATAGTGGAAGCACTGAAAAGAATCTACCATGATATAAATCAGTAGTCCCAAATATTCTTTTGGCTGTCTGGGCAACATAGCTCCTTTTAACAGCCAGTGAGAACTTTATATCTCAGCCTTTAAGACTCACATAGCCCCAGGTACAGACTACACAGAGGTCCATTGGACTGGCATGCAAAATAGCACAGTGTTTCCCAAAAAGCATGAATGTATTATGCAGTTCATTCCCAAGCTGCTCCTGAAGAAGACTTCTGAGAGTAAGCTACAGGCTGAATAAATTGAGTTTGCAGGCGCTGTGCTTTGTCTATTCCCTGCAGAATGGATGTTTTCACTGCTTATACAGATCTGACTAATGACTGTCCTTTAACAGTCTTTTTACATCTTTCTATCAGGAAGAAGAGGTGGGAGAAAATGTGGGAAATGTTCCTTTCCTGCGTTGAACTTTAGTCTTGGTCTGTGAAAGTGCAACATTGCTGACACTGCTGGAGTTACATATTGAGTAAAATCCTGGCCACGATAAACCTGATGGCAAAATTCCCATTGATGTTAATAGAGTCTAGATTTCACAACATACGTTAAGGGAGTGTGACTGCAAGACTGAGGCAAAGGCAAAGTAGAAGCAAGAACACTTTCCTCACTGCAATCCAGGGACAGGACATGGTTCTTCAGGGCTTTAAGGCAAGAAATAAAAATATTAATAAACAAATAAAATAGATCCTCCTGTTCAATTACTAATTTCTTGATCTTTTTTTCCTCCCATCTTCTCATCTACAGACACCCGTTCAGCTGGCTGTTCTTCACTCTTAACTGTCCAGTTAAACTTCTCTTTCAGCCTTGCTGTCACTCCTCTTTCAGCACACAATGTCAGCTCTCCTACAATCTTACTGTCACTCTTTTCGGATGGCAGAATTCACAGCCTTAGCTCACACACCTGTTTTGTCTATCAGAAGACAAATATTTGTCATACTTGCTTCTTATCCCCCATTAAAAAATAAGCTTACCTGAGAAGGAAAAGCCTGTCAGGAAAGTACTGACACTGTCTTTCTCTGCCAGTGGTGTTCCAAAATGTTATTTTTTATTTTGCCTCTCTGAAAAGCTGAGAATAATTGAGAAGTGAATGATCCAGCTCTGATGGAGAATAAGCATAAATATTCTGTAATGTCTTCTCAGGTGCTTTAGTACACATAGGCCAGTGAACAACCGAGATTTTGTCATTTTGTCATTACATTATGTGGGTTAGCCTGTTGGGTTTGTTGGTTTTTGTGGCATTTTTTGTTTGGGTTTTTTTCCCCCCACTGATCTAATGGTGCCTAAGTAGTCATTTTGCACCACTGAGCGAAGGCAATAACAAACTTGCTACCTGTGCACTTTTATACCACTCCCCAGCACAAGACACATCTAAGATGGCAGGCAGCTGCTCAATTTAATAGCAAAATATTGCCATACACACTGGGTAAGCAGACCTTAAGATTCGCATTATTTGGTGTAATGTGACAAATGGGAATGTGTCATTCTTGATCAGAGCAAAGAAAAATAAGTGAACCACTTCCACACAATGAAATCTTGCCATCAAGAGTTCCTAATGTGTGAAGCCTTTGCAGGATAAGTATAGGCCATGACCTCCCGTGGGGAGCTAGATTCTTGGAGGATAGAACATAGCAGTGGTAAATCACCCTAGCTAGGTATCTCCTGCTCAATATAATAAGCTGTTTATTTATCCTGCTGAAAAAGTGTTCTAGTAAGTTGTCAAACAGGAAGGAGATTTTTGCCTGAAAGTAATTTGCAATCTAAAGACTGGATCCAACCAAAGCATCTGGTTGAGGTTTTGAACAGCTTTTATTCCCATAAGATTTCAAAAGGCATTCAGGAAGGCCACGTCTTACAACATGTTGTAAGGTTTAGCTAAAATTGCCTATAAAGTAGTATCAGGCATTTAACAAGTCTGTGTTACCTAAATCTTTAAAACATAGAAGAAATGTGCTGTGCATGGGTGAACTGGAACTAGATGCAGAAGGAGATGAAATTTTATTAGCAGATATATAAATGTATCATAATGCAAATGCAAGATAGATAATGACAATACTAAAAATATAACAAACCAACCAACCAACCAAAAAAATAAAATAAATAAAACACACACATACACACAAAAAACCACCACCAACAAAAAAAACCCACACAAATCTTCCATGGCCCTTTCCATCAGTGCAGAGGTGACAGAACGGTTGGTTAGTGCAACAGCGGAAATTGTGCTACATCAGTAGATCACAGACTTAAACCTGGTGCAACACATCACCAATGTGAAATACATGACAATGTATTGTCACTGAATATGCCCTAGAAACCCTAAGTGAAAAGTAATGTTCTTTGTATCTCATTAATAGGGGACATAATAAAGAAATATGAACAGATATCTTGTGTTATGTGAGTAAGGAGAATTTTATGCTGCTGGAGATTAGTTAGCTCTTTCTTTTTAAAACGGATCTCACAGAGCCCAAACCTCCAGAAAAATTTGGTTTTCTCTGTAATTCAGTTTCTGGTTTTACTGTCAGTTTTTGAATTGTTATACTTCTGGATGGAATACAATGCTTCAGTCATAGGGCATGGAGTTTACAGAATATTGCAAAGAATATTTGACCCCTGCCTTTTATTTCCTAGGTGTATCATCAGTGCCAAGCACTGAATATATTAGCAGAATTGGGCATTGCTAAACGACAACACTAAGTCTAACAAATCTCGATTTTAGTTAGTTAACATATGCTAACGACCTCATGTGATAGCAGGAAATGACAGCTCCAAGGCTGTAATCAGATCCAGGCAGGCGGGCTCCTAACAGGGTTTGGTGCAAACACGAGTGTTGGCCTGTGTGCATCCAGCTGCAGCAACAAAGCCTAAAGATGTGTAATTATTATTAAAAATTAATGCATCCCATATATCATGCGCACACATATCATATATATGTCATTTGTGATGGTGCATCAATGCTGCTTGCATCAGATGGATAAGGGTAATGAGTGCTATATATGTGTATGCTATCGATGCTATGTATGCTATGGATGTCTGTGCCATACTCAGTGGCACAGACATCCAGACTTGCCTAAGGCAAGACATGTCAGTAATTCGCAGATGAAGGGCTTTTGTTCCTAAATAAACAGATGGACAAAGCCCAAGACACCTTTTAAAATTCTAGGATACGGAGTTCCTGTGAGAGAGGAGAATGAGAGTGAATGGCTTCTTGAGAACTCTGCAGATCGCTTCCCTTGTTGTGTGGAAGACAAGGGATAAGTTATCCTAGCCATCAGAACAGATGCAGAAACCAGTGGAAATGGGAAGATAAAAAGTCAAAGCTCAGACTGGCTAATTAGAGAAAGAAGTGTTGTAACTGCTAAATCACACAAACAGCTTTGCCAAACTTTGACATGGTTGACTTCCTGTGCTTAAATAATTTTCAGGGTTATAAAAAACCCAAAACAACACAACAACAACAACAACAACAACAACAACAAAAATGGGGTGGAAGTGAGAAAAAATAAACAGCTGTTTCCTGTATAGTGCAGGAAACATGTTTGATTTATTGCTTTAAGGTTATTTTTGAAGGGGCTGCCTGTGGCAGCCGGAGTGCCAGAGAAGTCACTGAGGCCTGTCCACTTGAAGGGCTCAAACTGTTTCCTGAACAGCCCTTCTTCACTCGTCACCTCCGACAGCTCTTATTGACAACGTGTGACTGGGGGCCCGGAGTGTTTTAAAGCCACGGGGGGCCGGGGTGGACAATGAGGCTGTCAATTACCTTTTCCCCCGTTGTGAAAAGGGGGCCGCAGACAATGCGCCCCGGCCGCGGGGGGTTGTGCCGCTCGGGGCCCGCGACCCCCGTGGCATTCAGCGCCGGGACGCGGCGGTGCCGGCCCCGGTCCCAGCCCCGGCCCCGGCCCCGTCTCCGCCAGACGAAGGTATAGGTGTCGCCTTGGCGAGCTCCGAAGGAGCGGCGGGGGCTCTGCGCCGACAGTGCCCTTCCGCGCCCCGGCGGGGCGGGCAGGGGGCTGCCTCCTCCTTCCCATCCCCGCTCACCAGACCGCACCCGGGGTGGGGGGGGAGGAACGCCCAAGCTGCTCTCTACCTATATTGTGCCTTTAAAAACTTCCTGTATGCCTTGATCACTTGCTGAGAGGACTGTCCATCATACAGGCGCTTTGTCTGGCAGTCACTTCCATTTGAATTTGACTGACTGAGGAGGTCCGAGTTATTTGTAAAGAACAACAAGGCTTTTCATTCATAATTTCAGTAGGGGGACAGAGTGCTAATGACTGAGCTTGAATAACCAGGGAATGTGGTATTCAAGGCAGGAAGAAGCCCAACTGGCTGCCAAATGAGAGGAAGGGAGGGAAGGGGGGCGGGGGGGAAATGTAGGTGAAAGTGCCTGTGTGAAAAGGCAAACAATGAAATCGGGATCACACGCATGTATACAAATACAAATCAGGTTCTCAAAAGGTGAGACAGGCAAAGATAGAAGCAGGAAAAAGCTGAGGAAATTCCCGTTTGTATTGCATTAACTTCCCTTCAGAATCGGCTTCTGCAATGCTAAAAACGAGATGATGCTGCAAAAGGAAGCTTTCTTCCCTCGTGCCGCCCTCTCACCATAGAGAAAACGCTTTAGCTCTCCTATTTCTTTTTACTGCAGAATAAAACCTTCGGTTTGAAGTTGTGCTGAATGAAGCTTTTGCCTTTGCTTCTTAAGCTCTAGCTTTTACAAGACACAAAAGCACTAAAGCTAGTCCGGGCTGTGACCCAGCACGTACCATCCATACATACAATTTTACACATTGACTGTCTAAATCCACATATTCTCTAAGTCTGTGAAGACTGTGTTTTCTCAAAAATCAAGCTTTACTTGGTATAAATATATTCAACTAAATTATAGTTGTTACCTTTATTGTATGCAGTGAGATTTTGAATAAGGCATTAACGCATCCTTAACTAGGATGGATTTTATAGAACCATAATGTGTGTCCCCGTGGAGAAAACAAACCCACAGAGCTAAGAAAGAAAATTAAAACTAAACAGCATGTAGTTTGGAATAACTGCCTTGACACAACATAAACCATCAGAAGTTGATATAATTTATGTCAATTTTGTGTTGCAAGAAAGCTACAATAAGGAAACTTAAAATACTTTAAAGAGCTTAAACATTTAACCTCAAGAAAGAGTGAAGTTTTCCAGTGGGCTTATTTTGCAAGCTTTTTCTGTCAGATGTGGTGGATTTATTGTGTATGTAATGCTATTTCCAGTGCTTCCTTTGGCTTTCGTTAATTAGGACACCATCCTGGGAGCTGCTCTGGGCAGCTGGATTCCCTCCGTGACCTGGAGCACTGCAGACTTTCACTTGGGCTCCAGAAGGCGTCAGATGACTGCTTAGGAGAAATAGCTCAAGAGATTTGGCTTCTGAGTTAATTTCTGCCTTTGTCTCTTCGGGGTTTTTGAAAGTAATAGGTCTGTTTAAAATACAGGAAAAGATGATTACAAAACCACAAGTAAAACAGGAGTAACAACACCAGATGCAGAAGTTTAGAGGAACTCTTTAATCAAGAGTTGGGAGTGGATGCTTCTGCAGAGATAACCTTGTTTAGATAATCAAACATTTTGTCCTCTTCCCTTTGTAAGAAAGATAAGTATAATTATCTAACAGTTCCTACTCTCTTTTAAGGGGTTGCAATTCTATTAGACACAGATCCTGACATTTTAGTTGTGCAGAAAGACCCACAAGGAAATACAATTACTTGGGTGTCCGTGGGTAGCAGCACAGAGGAGACTGGACTGGGACCTGACATTCCTAGCTCTGCTTTTCAGATAAATTACTTCTTTTTTTCTTTCTTTTTTTTTTTTTTTTCATCCCTGGATTTTCTTACCTATAAAGCAGACATAGTGATACGTCTTGGAAAACTATTTTGAGATCTGTGGAGAAAACTGTGATAGAATATCCAGCCTTTTAATTGTTATTGATATTGACATTCTTATTGGGAGAATGAAAACAGTCCTACACAGATCTGACAGTAGGATTAGAGTCTTTCACATTTTTCTTGATTAATGCAACCATACAAATAGTATTTGTATTGTATACAATTTTCAGATAAATCATGGGACAGCAATTTTTATTTGCTTTTTTATGCAGAATTCATTCATCTCAAGAAAACAATTCTGTTCAGCACACATCACCTCTGCTTTCATGATGTGCTTTTGTGACATTCAGGTTAATACAAGCCTTTCACATTTGAGGAAAATAAAAATAATCTCAGCACAGAAAGATTATACAGTTTTTAATAACTTCTCAATCTGCTTGCTTTGGTTTGCAGCAAAATCTTTTACTCTTACTTGTACATGTCTCTTGTCTGTCTTGCAAGCTACATGCTAACCAATGCCAAATCTCTCTGAGGTATTCATGTGAACTCCAGTCTGAAGAAAGGTACTTTACATTTTGGGGGCAAAGCAGCCATCACAGCTTGGAGGTCCTTATAAACTACTTCACACTTCTGAGAAGAGCAGGCATCTTCAGAGCAAGCATCTTCAGTTTTCCAGCTACATTGCTTACAGTACCCAAAATATTAATTTACCTTTCCACTACATTGCAATTTAGAGCTAGTTTTGGTATTTCTACATCACTGGTTTTCTAACTGTGATCTGTAGATTCCTATGGACTACTTCTACATGGAAGGTCTTATTTACATTTTTTTAAAGAAGTTTGTACTTCCCTTGTTTGTTTTCTTTTTTTTTTTCTTTTAAAGCATAGAAAAGATCTTCAGACTGAATAAGTTTGAAAACTACTGATGCAAACCACAATAGAGGTGTGATAAGTCTCTTCATAAAATCTTGTTCCTAAAATTCCTGTTAACTGCTAATATTGACCTTTTCTATTTCTTCTTAGTCACTTTAATCCCAGGTCAACACACAAATGTCTTCATCTTGCTACAAAATACTTTTGGAATTTCCAAACTAGCACTTACTAACATTTTAATAGGCATTCAGTTAATTTTGCATAAAATTCTAGTGTAGTCAAGCCAAGTCTTATCCAGCCTTTAACTCAATGAGGCCTGAGTGTGCAATGTTTCAAACATTGACAGTCATGGTTTCTCTTGTCATTCTCATGATTACATCTAATAAAGCAGTTGAAAAAGTTACAAGGAAAAACCTAGGACAAGCAAATTTTAACCAGTTTAACAAATACACTGCACTTGGCCCTGTCCACACCAAATTGTTCCATTTTTGAATATTTGGTCTCAAAGTATTTGAGAAGAGAAAGCTAATTATAAAATGCATTGTATAAGATGGAAATGTTTATAAAAGCTGAATTTAAAAACAAAAATGCTGATTTTATCAGGGTCACAAATGCAACCACATAGCATTGTATCGCACATCAAAGAGTGTATTAACTTTATTAGAACAATTTATATGCTAAATCTCCACATTATAGTATAAGTACTAAATATATGTATTCTTCAATATAATTTGAAAAAGGATCAGGAACAGGATTTGTTTATTTTTTAAGTTTACATAAGTATATTTGGTACTCATCAAGAAAATATTCTCCTGGCATCTGTCCCTCCATATACTGGGACAATCATCAGGTGGGATAAAGTTATTACATGGGATATGACCTATATCATCTTTAAGGAAGGTAGTGATCATTAGCTAGATCTGAAAAACAGTAGTTTAACCCAAAAGATCAGAGCATCACTAAAAGCAGAAGTCCAACACCCAACAGATGAAGAGCATGTGTATTTCCACATGAACAGCAGATATTTATTTTGCTTTCTACATCTAGCAGTGCTGCTCCTTGTCCCACCAAAGAGGTTTACCTTTTCTCATTTCCCCTCTTAAGGAATCCTGGGATTTCCTTCAGGTAACCTACAATGAAAATTACAAAATCAAAACAGTACTGTGTCAGGGACCTAGTTTTCTTTATTAAAAAAAATGTCCTACTGTTTGCCATACAGTGAGTTTTACCCTTGTTTCTCTCTATGGTATATCTAAATGTCCCTGTCAGCCCTAAGAATCTCAGTGAAATATAGGTAGGCAAAAAACTTTACGACTAATAACTTTTTTAAAGTCCTATAATTCTTTTATACACATTACCTTTTTTTCAGAGTTACAAACATGAAAGACAATCAATTAAAGGTTTAAGTTTCTAAGGAACTACTTGGCATTGGAAGCAGCGTGCAGACAACTTAGCCCTTTCAGGATGTGCAGAATCAATATCCTCAGATCTTTGTTTTAAGTAATGAGGTAATGCACAAAATATTCTGAAAGACAGCATATCTACTGTACTTTTCATTCCCTTCCAAGAAGCAATTCCTTATGAATGAATTTTTAATTTACAAAAAAAAAAAAAAAAAAAAAAAAGGGGGGAAATTTTTATTTTCAGGTCCTGGTTCCGAAAAGAAAATAAAATTTTGGGACTATTTCAGGGTGATACAGAAAAGTTTCAACTATTTCAGATGAGTGCCTCTCATGTCACAGACATGCCTGTCATTGTGCCCAAGCCTTCACCTGAAGTCACTGGAATTGCTACTCTTCTAATATATCACGAACATAAGAATCTATATGTATATAAATATATATAGAGATATGTATGTGCATATATATACACACAACAGCTACATTCTTCTGCTGAGAATGGGCATCTCCAAAACCAAGGTCTGCTTGCGTTATAAGAGAAAAAAAAAAAAAAAAAAAAAAAGTCATGCAGTGGCTACAGTAAACCACTAGGGGAAACATAGTCACATGCATTAAGTCACTATCCTTGACATGAAATGTGAACCGTGAGTGTTACATGTAATAATTCAAAAGCTGGTTACAAGGTATCTTCAAATTAAAGGCCTGAGAATTTACCTTTGAGATTCCACCCTGAAATAAAAATAAAACAAACAAAAAAGAGCACTTAATTTTGCATACTTGTGCTCTATCTATTGATTATCTATGTGCAAGTTTAGTGCTCAAATCTTTGCAGGTTTGGTGCTTCTCTTTAGATCTCAGCAGTACTAGGATGCTTCATGCTTGGGGTTTTTTTGGTTGTTTGGTTTGTGGTTTTTTTATAACATATTGACACTTCACAGCTCTGCACACATTGTTTTCATATCTATCTTCGGGACTACTCACTATGTAAAGCGTATATACGTGTACTGGAGAACTGGCATATTAATTACCGATTGCACTACTGACCAACAGATTTAAAAAAATGTATTATTAAATTTCCAGTTTAAACATTATACTCTCAGTATAAACGCTGATAAATCTTTCCCATACTTGCCCAAATTCTTCACCTGTTTTCGACTTTGCTGTGTGGGAGGAAGTGATTTTTCACTTTCTACAGTTAAATGAAATTAAGACCGTCTCTTCTCTTGCCCGGGTATTATAACTTGTGCTTGTCCCTCACAGCTGAACGCCGTGGATTTCCTTACTGACAGACTCCTGATGCTGCACACAGGGCACACTGCAGAAAATGTCCAGCTCGGTCATCAGCGCAACCGGTCTCCTCGTCGCCGGGTACCCCTCCCGTGAGGGGTAGCCCAGGGCAAGGCCTGTGGGCTCTCTCCCGTCCCACCCCTGCTCTCAAGCCGCGCTGTTCGCCGCCGGGGCTGCTGCCTCCGCGGAGTCCCCAGCGGCTGCCGCAGGGTAGCAGAGTCCCCGCCGCCCACCGCGCCCCTCCCCGGCGCCGCGCTCCCTCTGGCGGGGAAAGAGGCCTCGCAGCCGCCTCCATTCACCAGGAGACCTGAATGAAACCCAGCCCCGCGGGGCTGCTCCAGCAGTGGGGCTGGTCCCTCCCCGACGGGCATCTCGCTCCGTCTGCGGCTCTTTGGAGGCGAGAAAAGTGGGGACGGGACGGACGTCTTGGCCCCAACGACCGTTCTCGCCGAGGGAGCAGCGATTTTGTGCAGTGTAGGGGCTGATGAAGCCTTCCTGGAAATAATTTAGACCGTATAATTCAGGCTAACCTGACTGTCAAACAACTATGGAAAATCATTTGCAGGTTCGCAATATTATTGTGGAAGAATGGACATTTGCGTATAAAAACACGAAAACCTGAATGCTGTCTGTCTTAGACACTGCCCTTTTTATTTCCATGCTTCTACTGAGAATGACCACCCCCTCCAAAAAGCGGTTACTAGCAGGTGTATAAGAGGAAGTGCCTGGAAAATTGCCTGAAGTAGTAAAAAGGGCCTGAGGGGTTTTTACACTGAGGATTGTTCATGTAAATAATGCAATGCATTACTGCCTTACTCATCGTGTATATTTTAAGCAGTGCCACACGTGATAAGGACATATTCGTGTCTGGTGCACACCTACGTGGATACGGTTCTTTGAGCGCTTATGTAGACTCAAGATACCGGGGCCAGCGTCAGTGGCTCCGTCGGTGATTTCAGCTCGTACAAAAGGGACCGATCGGTGGCTATGTGAGGAAACGCCTAGAAGACAATCACGTTTGTAAGCTGCTCGCAGATCGTGTTCCCCACACGAATGGGATTTAATTAAAGCAAAGCTTATTCCTTTTGGTTTGTTTGTTTTCTAATTCACTTTTTTATATTAAAAAAAAAACAACCAAAAACCAAACCAAAACAACACAAAAAACATAACCCAAAAAAATACACAAAACCAACCAATCCAACAAAAAAAAATCATCAAACTAACAAAAAAATACAAGGGGGAAAAACAAAACTAATAAAGAAAGCCAACTCAACCCAACACCCTCTGCACAAGCGAGGAGACCCCGCTGTTGGCCTGGACGCAGCAAACCCCGAGGCGCGTAAAGTAGCGCGGCGCGCTGTCAGCGGCCTGCTCCGCTCTCCGCTCCCCCCGTGGCGTCCGGCCCGGAGCTCCGCGCCCCTCCGGCCCCGCTCCGCGCTCCCGCCCGGCCCCGGGGGCGTCCCCCGCGCCGCCTAATCGCGTTAATCCGCGAGACAATGCCCCAAGTAATCACCCGTTCTTCGCCCTGCGCAGCCGGGGAGTG
>JAOEGS010003168.1:0-14841 GCA_025447755.1 Corythornis vintsioides | reverse complement strand
TTGATAGACATTGATGAGGTCCCCCCTCAGTCTCCTCTTCTCCAGGCTAAAGAGCCCCAGCTCTCTCAGCCTCTCCTTACACAGACATGTACACACTGGTATACACCCAACCTGCCTGTGGTTCAGCCCGACAGCACTGGCCTGGCCACTGGTCCTGCTCTGAGTGAGAGCAGCAGTGGCTCTGCTCAGTGATTTTCCTGCCCAGCTCAGCTCTGCTCCCCCTGCCCTGGTGCAGCAGCAGCTGTTGGCACAGGCAGGGGCTGCTCCCAGCAGGAGAACACCCCATGGGCACAGTTGGTACCAGGGCTGGGGTGCAGCCCGAGGCCACTGCTGGGGCTCGTGCCCCACACTGGTGATGCAGACAGTCCAAGGTGGCACCTGCAGGGAGGGGACAGGACAGGGGACCCCAAACTGTCCAGCCAGGGATCCCAGCCCATAGATGGCATATTCACTGTAAAGCTGAGGGGGCAGGAGGGGCTCACCCCTATTTGCTGGGTCCTGTTCAGCTTGGTTCAGCTCCTTTTCCACTATCTCAGGAGGACTTTGTCCATTCTGCCTTCCATTCTGATCCGTGTGTTGAATCCAGCACCAGAATCCAGCTCCTGGACACAGCTCCCATCTGCTGCTGGGCCCAGGCTGGGACTCTCCCAGTGTCTGCTCCACAGCATCAGTGGTGACAGTGATAGAATTGCCATCAGCGAGGTTGGGTTCAGTTCTGGCTTTGGATCTGTTTGTATGTATTCCATTATTATTATTATTATTTTCATTTTCATTAAAGTAGTTCCCTTTTCTAATGACCGAGTCTCTCTCCCTTATTCCCTTTCCCTTCCCTTTTGGGGAGGGAGGGGGGTGAACAGAGAGCATCTGTCACAGGTCAGGCTGCCCTGAGATCTTGTCCATGGTTAGAAATGAGCAGCTCGTGACCCATGGCTGCTCTGAGGTACCACAGATGGAGATGCCACAGATTCTCCTCTGAAGAAACCAGTTGTGAGGACTGGTGGACCCAGCTGATGTGGATCCTGGGATTTATGTGTTGCACTGACCAAATGCAGAGGTGTGGGAAGGAGAATTCTTTGAAGAGGACACAGGTAGAAAAGCCCCAACCTTCTTTCTGTTTTGGAGAGCTGTGGGATGGATCACATTGACCATGGACATGCAAAGAACAACACGTTAAGGAATCTACTCAGAGCCAATCTCTCTGGAGCAGCAGTGTAGGGATGACCAAGCTGCCTGATGGATAAATTCCTGTTTTGGGGGAAGTACTAAATCACTTTTAGGTTTTATACTTGCAACTTTTGGGTTGAATTTTGGCACTGGTGTGCCCGAGTTGTTTCTGTTACAAGGTGGTAACTGCACTTTCCTGCCTCCTTGAAGTACATTCCATACTCTGAAGTGCTCAGCTCTTAGGGCACAGAAATGCTTTAGCTGCCTTGAGTGGCTCTAGCCAGCTGCTGGAAAGCAACTGGATCTGCCTAGCTGAGCACGCTCCCAGTGCAGAGAAATCTGATTGGAATTCCCAGGGGCAGAAGCTCCCACCCTCTCCCTGCTTCCTCACTAATCCCTGCTGCATCTCCAGTGCCTGGGTGTGTGCTGCAGCTGGGGAGAACAAGTGGTTGGAGTTTATTTTGCAGTGATGGCCCCCTCCACAGGGCAGGCTCCAGTGAGCTGCTTCAGTTGTGTGACTGAGGTAATTAATTCTCAGCTTAAAAATTCCAGGAAATCCAAAAATCACCAATTCTGGTTAATAACCTGGTCGCTAAGGAGAAGCCCAGCAGAAAATCTAATCTTAGCATCTCAACATTTGGAAAGAAGGGTCTTTTTTGGTTTGTTTTTTTAAGCTGCTGAAGGGCAAAAAAATCCAACTTGCCTCATCCACAAGTTGTATGGAACAAGCAGAGGTTTCCAGCAGGAGGAAAAGGACATTAAAAATAGAATCCCAAGCCTCATTCACTGTGTACTTGTGATGCTGGAGAAATGCCATCGTCAGCCAAGTCTCCTGCATATTAATTTCAGTAGATGTTGATATCTTACTTCAGAGTGGTGTAGAAAATAGTTTCCTCTGGAGATGTTTTCATAAACACACTGGGAACTCTGCGTGTGTCCTGTTCTTGTTCCCTGTGAAAACCCCAACACAAATCACCTGATAATACTCATTTTTTTTGGTGTTGATTTCAAATAATTATGTGAGTGCAAATGAGATTGTGAGCTGAGGTTAACCCCAAAGATGAGAGCATCTTTATTTATTTTTTTTGGTGAACAATTTACCTTAATTAATCCTCTTTAGACAGGAGCACACTGAAGGGTTTGGAGATTTTGGGAGCCAAGCCAAATGCTTCGACTTGCTGGTGGCTGAAGGTTTTATGCCTCCCTTTGCAGATGAAAAGATAAGGAAGGGGAAAAGATCATTAGCAATATAATTTAATGCTGATGTTCTGAGTTAGAGCTTAGGCTGGGCAACTGGGAGATAAAAAAACAGCAGTACTGACTGTGTGATGATGATGGACAGGGGTGGTCTGTCCTCTTATCTGTGCCTCTCTTTTTCCCTGGTAGAGATTTGGAGGTGGGGATAACAATCTTGACTCAAATCTCCTCATTTTCATCAGAGACAGGAGGACTTGAGCTCTTCAGGCTGTCTACAGGGGACTTAATACAATGTAATCCTCATTTTAGCAGGTGGTGATGCTGAGACTGTGGCTGAGGCTGCATGGTCAGGCTTGGGCAGGCAAGAGAGATGCTCTGAGCTCAAGCTTGTAGGTTGTAGGAGATGGCAGGTCACAGCTGAAATGAGCACTGCTCCTGCTCTCATTCCTACCATGATGGGGATGAGTGAATTAATTTCAAGTGCTTAGTAATGTGCCCCCCAAAATCTTAAGATCTGTTCAGCCCCTTCTGGCCACTCCACCCTTTGCTGCTTTTGGTAGAGGTGAGCCTCCTACTGTGGTGGAGTGTCAGGTATGAGCAAAACAAGTGGAAATAAAGAAAACAAGCTCTTCACTTTTCAGAGTCCTTTGGAGGTGGCCCAGATATCATAGAATCCTAGAGTGTGTTGGGTTGGAAGGGAGCTCCCAAGGGCATCCAGCCCAACCTCCTGCACTCAGCAGGGACATCTCTGCCTAGCTCAGGCTGCTCAGAGCCTCCTCAGCCTGGCCTGGGATGTCTCCAGGGATGGGGCCTCCAGCACCTCTCTGGCCAACCCATCCCAGTGTCTGTCACCCTCAGAGTGAAGAACTTCTTCCTGATGTCCAACCTCAATCTGCCCTTTTCCAGCTGCAAGCCACTGCCCCTTGTCCTGTCACTGCAGCCCCTTGTGAATAGAATATTTTTCCCTCCACCTCCCATACGGTTTATCCAGATGCATGGTCTTCTTTCCAGTGTTGATTTTTAATGTTTGAAACCAGTCTTAGCTTTTGTTATTTGTTTGGTGTGTAGGAATAGCAAGGAGAATGCCTAAACTCTACTAAATTCCTCCTCTTTTTATTCACAAAGCAGAAACATGAGTTTGAAAAGCACAAAAGCAAAATACAAGCAGTGCCTAGAAAAGTGATTTTCATTCCTTCACCAAACTGGACACTTTTGTCAGGTATGCCTCCAATTAATTGAAATTCCCACTGGAGAAGAAAAAGGTGATGAGTGCTCAGTGGACATAACCAAAAGGAATATTTCATTCTAGGATCTGAGCTGCTGACCTCCAGTGCTCCATTTTCACCTGAAGAACTTCTGTGGACATTTCTGAAGGGCTGTGCTTCTAAGTCTTGAAAAACCCACTTGTTCTCCCCCTTCTTGACATGAAGGGCCCAACTGCTCTCTTGGTTGAGGTGTGATGTGGAGGTTCCACTTATCTTGAAGCACTTCCCATTCCTGCCACAGAGACTGGTCTTGCTGGAGTGTGGATGTTTCAGTTCCTCCCTGTGAACTGGGGGGAGATTTCCTGCTGGTTTTTTTGCTAAACTGAGCCTGTGCAGGGAGAATTTTGTTTCCCTGAATGCTTCACCCAACACAGGGGCCTCTGGAAAGAAAGAGGGTGAAAGGAGAAGCAGCTCACGTGCACCCCTTCATCTCCAAGGCTCTTTCTGCCAGCATTGCACTTACCTCCTCCAGTCACCCCGAGGGAGAAGAATATGGACATCCCAAAGGAACAGAAAATGGGCATTTCTAATTTCCCCCTCAGGATGAGGGGTTTGTGCTTTGCTGCAGGTCTCCACAACACTTCCTTTGGTCATCTCTGTAGGTGAACTGGAAATGCTGGAAAATGAAATGGAAATAGGGTTAATGGCTGGACTTGGTGATCTTAAAGGTCCCTTCCAGCCAAATTATTCTATGATTCTATGCTTTATTTTTTTGGCCATCCTGCATTCTGGTTCCATGCCGTGAGGATGCCAGCACTGCAGGGATTTCCAACTATTTTTTTTGCTCTCTGCTGTGCTGTATCCCACATTTCTCACAGCCACAGCCTGGTTCCTGACACGGTGTCTGGTTTCAGAAAGACCTCTCAAGCAGTTGCTGTGGTTGTGAAAGATGCTTAGGAGCAATGCTTTTGTTGACTCAGAGCTTTCCTGGGGGCATCCTCGGTGTGTTCTGCAGCTGAAGCTGCCTGATGTCACAGAGGTGGACAGGTTTGGGTTAACTGTTGTTTTGGTTGTTAAAGAGGAGCCTGACTGACAGCTGCTTTTCTGACCACATGCCTACACGTTTATTTTTCCAAGATAAATATAGAAGCCTGACTTGCTGAGCAGAGCAAAATGACTTTGTGCAATTAAATGTGACGTGCTTAATAATGCTTGGAAGGGTGCAGGCATCTGCATCCATCAGCCTTCCATGGGTAAAAAACCCAATAAATAATAATCTGACAGGCAATCCCAGCACAAACACAGCACACGTTTGTCTAAAGCAAGAGACTGCACAATACCCAGTTGGTGATGTTGCCAGATCTGGTTTTGCTCTCCAAAGTTGATGCATTGATACGTGGAAAAGAAAAATTCTCTTCTCCTCATCCTCCTTTTCTTCCTTAAAATGTCTCTGTTCTTCTTCTCCATAACGAATTGAAAATTCAAAGGGAAACTAATCCCTCTCAAGATTTATTCTGAAGAATCTCATACTATGTAGTTATCTATTCTTATCAGATTGTTTATAAACAGAAAGCAATCAGTGTGTGCATGTGTTGAGATAAGAACCATGTGAGATACTCAGGGTCTAGTGGAATTGATATGAAATAGAGCCAGGTATTTACAGCGGGTGCTTCCAAAGCTGCTGTTTCCACTAGACATTATTGTTCAAACTCATGCTTTTGAGTCAAGACATTCTATTTTTTTCCAAGAGAAACTCATGTCATGCCAGAAACTCACTTTACCCTTGGGTTATACCACAGAGTGCCAAATTCAACCTACAATTATTCATATTTTTCTTTTTTCCTTTGGCATTTTAATGTCATCATTATTCCAATTTAAGCAGCTAGTTCCTTGAATACAAAGCATTGTTTGGTTATTAACACCTCAGTGGTGGAATTAGGCCCAACCATTTTTCCAGTCAAGTATTGATTGTTCAAAGGTTGCCTTGACATAATTGAAGAGTTGGAAGGCTCAAGTAATTAGCATAGAGCATAATTCCACAGCTGCATTTCTAACACTGTTTTCTGGGGAGTTTTTTTTTGGTAATGCTGTTGTCTGGGAAGGTTTTAATTTTCAATGAGGGCACTTGCAAAGGGTGTCTGCTTGAAGATGAAACCTTATTTAGCTTGAGAAGCAAAGGCATCAACCTCCAACCTCTCTTGGCTCAGGTGCTGGAAGATGTTCCAAGAGAAGCTCAACTCCCCTCCTGTTCTCAGCAGCAATACTCATTTTACTGTAGCTCTTGCTGCTGCAGAGACAGCTTAACCAGGTTCAACCTCCTGTAGCTGTTGGGACCTACCCTGCCATATGTATTTACCCAAAAGGTAGAGAATATTCAAGTCACAACATTTTTTTCATCAGTTCATAAGCACCAGCTGCTTGGCTGGGTGCCCCACACAGGAAAACACTGAAGTAAGAGGGGACAGGGGAGAAGAACAAGAATTTAAACTGCCTCATGTCCCAGTGTTCTGCCTGGTTTTAGTATTAAGTGGAAATTGAAGACCTGTGTTTTGGGTCTTGCCCCAAACTTACTTCCAAGAGGTGTCAGAGGAGAGGGCAGAAGGACAAGGACGTGGGAGGCACTGACCATTGAAGAGCATATCTGGGGAGAAGGGGAATAAATGTTAATGAATTACCACAGTGGGGATGAGTTGTGTTTGAACCCAGAGATGAAAAGTCTTGCAGCTTCTTTGTCTCCCCAGTGTGAGCTCATCACAGAGGCATCAGACTGGGAGATGCCATCCAGAGGTCTCCTGGAGGAGAAACTCCCATATAATCCCTGCCTCAGTCCCATGTGACATTGGCACGTGGCCATGTCACAGCTCTTGACCCCAGAGCTGAAATACACTCTGGGCTGGTAACATCCCTATTGCAGAAGAGATCATCCAGGCCAGGAGAAGACAGTCAATGTGTTTTGTCTGGAAAAACACAGGACATTTATCCCAGGCACCTCAATCCACCACTGCTCAAATATACATCTACGGTAAGAAGTCTTCTTTGCATTTGTACTTTTACTTTCACAGTTTTGCTTGCTTAATTTTACATCTTGTCAGGTTAGAAACTGTCAGTCATCCTGAAGAAAGACAGATATTTTTTGCTGAGAACGTGAAATCCTACGTGACAGAGGGAAATCCAGTTGAAATGTGTGGGAGTATTGCCTGAGTAAGTACCAAAAGGTTTGGCCCTTGGGATGGAAATAGACCTTGGATTTTTACCAAGGTGCTTCAGAGCTCCTTGTTCCCATTGCTTTTCTCTTTCAAATAAGAGGACTGGAGCTGTCTGGATGCAGAATTCATTTGAACTAAAAATAAGTATCTTTTTAAACAGGATCTTCATTCTCTAGCCTCTCAGAAAGTCTGCTTAGGTATTAAGCAGTGTATTGCTTTTGGTGCTGATCTTCTGGGCTGGTGCTTAATCTGTGAAATACCCTTTTTATTTTACTTATATGGAAAAGGTCAAGCTTGTCAATTGTGTCAACACCATTATTGTGCTGCTAAAGATCAGACAAGCTCCTTTGAACTCGTTTCTTTGCTAACCTTAGAGTGATAATTTATTGCAGGCACTTAAAAAAGAAACCCCAGCTACTTTGCACTGTTTAGAGACATTGAAGAAGAAATACAGTGCTCTTTGTGCTCATGAGAATCAGATTCAACCTGATACAATCAACGTTAATTGTGACTTCTTGTCAGGTTTTCCTTTGTAAGCCTACAAGTTCCCTGACAGCCTTGCAATTAAGGAAAGAAATATATATATATAAAAATAAATTAAATGACAAAAATCACAGAGCAGATGTGATTCTGTGCCCAGGGATTATTCTGTAACCCTGAAAGGGTGAACTGACACTGCTTTTTGCAGGAGTGAGTGCCTAGATGCATTTCCACAAGTGACATCTGCTTTAGGAAGTACCTCACCTGGTATTCTCACCATTCTGGAGAGGATATTGAAATTTAATGTACTCTTGCACTTCTAAATTGATCAAAATGGATGTCATTACAGACATAAAGCTGGGTGAGCACTCCTGAGGCATAACTTCAAGGCTAAGGACCCTTCTAGGACGTGGATTCTGTAAGAGCAGCCACCATGGTGAAGCCTCCCAGTGCTCTCCCAGTTTTCAGTTCCTTGTTCTTACTGGATAAGTGAGACTAGGTGCTTGCCTATTATTTAGGACAGACTGTTATTTAGCTGTAATCACCATAAAGGAGGTAAAGAGGTACAATAAATTTTCAACTGCTGTGCTGCTGGAGCCAAAATCCCAAGAATTAGGACTCAATCACCAGGTGAGTTGGAATGAGAACGTTTCCTTCAAGCCCCTCATCACCCTCTGGAGCTTGGAGTGATCAGCTGGGAATTGCTGGTGAGTCTGAACCTCAGAATGAGGTTGTGTAGAATTGGGAGTTTATCTGACCTCAAAGTACCCACGCTGATGTTTCCAAGGCTGTAATACACCAGAAGGAACATTCTTCTGTTGTCATAATCTTGATTAATTCCGAGATAAAGACATTGTTATGTTCCCCATTGCTCAATGAAATAAATGATTTCCTAGATGTAGCAAGTAGACCTCCTGACCTGTTGTTTTTGTTTGGTTTTGGTTTTTTCCTTCTTCCTACTCCTACTGAATGTGAAACAAGATTGACACAAGAAAATCTTCTCCCTGAGGGTGAATGCTGTGGTTTGATTCCTCTGCCAAGGCTCCAGGCATCTCAAAATCTCAATTACAAGCATATAGGGTCCTCAGCTATGAGTTTCATGGTGTAGTAAGTGCTTGCAATCATTTATGATCAGAGGGAGAGCTGGAGAGGAATCACAGAATGGTTTGTGTTTGGGTTGGAAGGGACCTTAAAGCTCATCCAGTTCCAACTCCCTGCCAAGGGCAGGGACATCTCTCACTAGAGCAGGTTGCTCAGAGCCCCATCCAGCCTGGCCTTGAACACTTCCAGGGATGAGGCTGCAATACAGCACTTTCATACAGTGTGTCATCAGTGCATCATATGTGTGATTACTAATTAAAATAGAAGAAACACTATCATATGCCTAAATCTTTTTTTTTTTTTTTTTTCCTTTTTCTTTTCCCCCAAATCTGTAAAATCATGAACTGAGAGTAATTGGAAATAAGATGAAAATCAGTGTAAAAAACACTACTCTGCTCTGGTGAGCCCACATCTGGAATGGGGTGTCCAGTGCTGGGTCCCTCAGTTCCAGCAGGACAGGGAGCTGCTGGAGAGAGCCCAGTGCAGAGCCCCAGAGCTGCTGGAGGGAGGGGAACATCTCCCTGCTGAGGAGAGGCTGAGGGAGCTGGAGCTGGGAAGAGACTGAGGGGTGACCTCATGAGTGTTTATAAAGATATAAAGGGTGAGTGTCACTCTGTGTCCAGTTCTGGGATCCTCAGTTCAAGAGGGACAGGGAAATACTGGAACATCTCTCTGGTGAGTAAATAGGGAATTTTATTCATTATTTCATGTCTGAATTCATTAATAGAATCAAAAAGATCTTATAATCAACTGTAGAGTTCCTTACAATGGTCTTATAGGACCATAACTCATAAGAGTTTTCTCCCTACTCATTAGAAGTCACCTCTGGTGTCCATTTCTGCTGGAATTGCAGCTTCCATTTGTATTGTAGGAATATGTTTAAAATCAATATGGTGATTCATTTTCTTTCATTGTTCTTTTGCTTGATGCATCAACATCCCACCTCCAGATCCACTTACAGTTAACACTGATATAGGCTGAGCAGCAAAGTTACCTAGCACACCATGTCAGCAAGCATGAACTAAAGGACTGAAAAACCTTTTCAGTTCTCAGGTCTTCTCAACACCACTCTGAAAAGTCTGTTCAAACAACTAATTATCCTCGAAGCATCCTCTGAAGTTGATTCAACTTGGTCTTTGCCAGGGAAAAGGACTTTGGTATGTTCTCTGAGACATGAGGCCATCAGAAGGATGCTTCTGAGCTGTGGTACTTGCACCCTGACAGCACAGTAAGGAGATGGACCTGGCATTCCTCACTCCTTCCCTGCTGCCTACCCTGGTTTCCACTGGAAGAAAACCCACAAGAAACTCAAGGAAGAATCTGTGGTGGCCTCCATCTGGACATTGAGCACGTGAGACTTTGGCCCTCAGTGCAGAAGGCATTGCTTTTGCCCCGGAGTGTCAGAGTCCCCTGGATGATGAATCACAAGGCTGAATATCCAGATTTGGGCTGGAGAACTGAGTTTGGAAGCCAAAGGAGTTCATGCAACGTGGGAGTTGTGTGGCCCCAGGGGACAAACCTGGATGTGCAGCTGCCTGAGATCCCAGTGAAGCACCAAGTAACAGCACTTAGGGAACTGAAGCAAAGCCCACATCTCCAAGAGAGGCTTCTAACCCCTTATCCAGCTGGATAGGCAGAAACAACCCTGCCTAGTGCTGCTACTAAATGGTGCAAATAACACCTCATCCATGCCACTTGCAGGAAATCCAAGGGCATTGGGGTGCTCACAGAGCAGGAGTTTCCTCCTCAGCTCTCCTGGCTTTTGTTCTCCAAGGTTTAAAACAGGTTTTGCCTGGATAAACCAAGTGGCTTTTCCCAACTCAATCATTTAAATCTATGGTGCCCAAACTGAATGGCCTTTAACGTTAGTCTTTAAATCTATTTAATGTAGTGATTAAACATGACAGGGATTAAGCCCTCGTCCAATAGCAGCTCACCTGGGTGCGTTGTTGGTTAAATGCAAAGCACAAAGCCAAATGCTCTTAAGCACCCAAGCATACTGCTGTTTCAAAACCTAGCAAGCCCTGTCATGTCTTGTGATTAGGAAGCATTTCTTTTTAATTGAAGACAGAGTGGAACAAAAAAAAAAAAAAAAAGTGACAAAAAGAAAGTCTTCCAGAGGGAAAAAAAGAAAAGTATCTTGTGAACAAAGGTTAGAACACAAATTATAGGGTTTTGTCCCAACTTCTTTTAAATACAGACACATGGTTTAGGTATCTTTATGTGAGACCTAGTCCACTGGAAAAAGAATTTACAAATCCATAATTTCCTCAAGTGTCCAGGCAAAAGACTAAATTATGCAGAGAAGGCAAATCAAATAGAGTTTGACACAAAACCCATTAACTAATAAACCCATTCTTCTGGTTGCCAAGTAGCCTAAAAATCTCCCTGGAAGTGTCAGAAAGAAGGTGCCTGTGTGAACCATGGAGCCTTTAATTATATCAGCACATAACATATTTTTTCTTGCAGGGTTTTACCTCGGTGTGTTTTGTGCCTCATCATCATTTTATGTGGGTCTTAAGGTTAACATATAGCTCAGGGATGATTTAAACCCTATTCTGGAGGCAAAGTCCTTTGTGTCTTCATTGGCCTCTTCCTATGATGCCAATTTCTATAGCAACCCACTGCTTCACATGCCTGTGTCTTTCACAACACCTCCAAGGGATGAACTGGTAGCAATACTGCCCTTTGCAGGTTAACAAGAAAGTTTGAGGTAAAAAAGAACAAAATGAAGTCATTTTGTTCATTTATTGAGGGAAAAGGCCATTTCAAGAAAAAGAAATTGTCCATTGATAGGTTTTGCTTTTAGCTGGAAACCCCCCTGGGAAGTGTGATGCTTTATTTTCTTCCCCCCACCCCCAGAAAAAGAAAGCAAAAATATTTTCCTTCCATGTGCTTGAATTTAAGAAGAACACAATCAGGGTTTTGGCACCAGCTCCAAACATTTCACCTGAAATCTCTTAAAATGAAGAGAACTTGGTCAATGGAACAGCTGCCCTGTGCTGAGGACTTGATGATCCTAGAGGTCCCTTCCAACGACAGTCATTCTATGAGGGGTGTTTGAGGCTTTTGGGAGAGTTGGGATGCATTGTCAGAAACTTTCAGCAGCATTTCTGGACAGAAAAGGAGAGCCTCAGTGCCCCAAAGCATCCAAGGAGATAAACTTTGCTTTAATCTTTCTGCTTTTTCTCTGCATGCTGCTCTTGTTCCCTCCTCATGCCATGTGCTTGCTTTTCTCCACATCCCCAGTTCTCCCCAGCCTCTGTGCTTTCCATTCCATGTTTTATTTATACATCACTCTTCCCACTGAACTGATGAACACCAGCCCCTGCTTTGCTCTTTCATGCTCACACTGCTCAGCCAGTCCCAGTTTTTCCTTTCTGCTCCCCCTGCATGTTGTTTTCCTCATGACCTTGGCATCCCCCAACCTGCCCCCCTTACCCCATTTTTCCCTCCTGATCTTTGCCTTTTCCTTTTCCAGCTGCTGGTCCTGATCCATTCCCCATCTCCCCCAAACTCTGCAGAATATGCTGATCCCCTTTCCCTCCACATCTGAACCAAGTATCTCCTTACCTGGTGCTTGGATGGTATGTTGCTCTTCAGGTTCAGCCACTGCTCAGCCTGAAGCATCCTAGAGCCATGGGAATGCAGCTCTGGGTGAAAAAAAAAAAGGAGCAGATCTATCATCTGATAGCAGCATCAGTCAGAGAGACCTCTCTGGGGCTGGTGGGGCTGTGGACATTGCTAAGGCTGCTCATGGACAAGTGAGATGTGTACAACAGGGTCCTGCAGCAGGCCTGGGGAGGACAGAGGGGTAGTGGGGAGGGAGCATGTGTGGCAGGCAGGGGTCTGAGATGGGAGACCAATTCGCTCTGCCAAGATGGCCTTTCAGACAACCCTGTTATCATAGAATTGCAGAATGGTAGGGGTTGGAAGGGAGCTCTGGAGATCAGAGTCCAACCCCTCTGCCAGAACAGGGTGACCCAGGGCAGCCCACACAGGAACAGATCCAGGTGGGGTTGGGAAGTCTCCAGAGGAGACTCCACAGCCTCTCTGGGCAGCCTGGGCCAGGCTCTGGCACTTGTTATTGCTGACACTTCTCCAGGGTTTGCTTTTCCCAACCCCTCTGAGGAACAAGAGCACAGAGGGTGGCAGCTGGACATGGCCAAAGCCCTTGGCATTCCTGTGTGACCCGGGCACTGGCACCTGTTTCCTTCACTCTCCCTGACCCTGGTGCCCTCCCTGCAGAAAGCTGCCTCCTCTCCCAGGCAGAAAGGCAGCGTGGGGTGGGTGCTGTTTCAACCCTGTTCTCTTTTCTGCTGATGAATGGCAGAGTGATCTGGCTGGGATCTCCTGGGGAGGAGGAAAAGATGCTCTGCCCCTTCAAAAACTCCCTTTGTGAGAGCTGCTGATGGGGAGAAGCCACCCTATAACTGAGAGATCTTTCTACACAGGAGTTTATTTGAGGCAGTGTGTGCAAGCAGAGGTGGTCTGAGCTGTCTTCTAGCTTAGCTGCTGCCTAACCCTAATTTTAAGGTCGAGGAGGGCTGGAGAAACAGGGAACTGGTGCATAAACTGAGAACAAAGAACACTGAGACCGAAAAGGCTGCACCATAATGAGGAAGGACTTCATCTACATGGCAAAGAAACTACAGTTAGTGCTTACTGCTGGGCTTCTCTGTACCTTCTCTCTGAAAACTGCTCGTTTGTATGGGTTGTGCAGCTGAGTTAAGCTTAAGGAAAAAAAGACTTTGCCCAAAGGTATTGTCCATCCCAGCAAATGAACTGAAAATACAAAACACATGGGGAAATTTGATTTTTAACAATGGTAAAAAAAAAAAAAAGCAACTAAGCCAAAAAAAAAAAAAAAAAAGCAACCAAAAACCCAAACAACTCCCCAGAAAAAAAGCCTTTTCTGTGTATTTTAAAGGGTTTCAAGGACAGCAAAAATCACTGGCGTGATTTAGCTGTATCCAGAGAGCTGATGCAATCCATATCAGAAGGGAATTGCTTAAAACAACTGGGCAGGGTTCCTGCTGGTGGCGTCTGCTGGACGTCTTTGTGGTGTAATAGGCTCTACGTGGGTGTTTTGGGGCCCCTGCTCTAGATTCCTCTCTTTGAGCCTGTCATTTCTGTTTCCCTTGTTTGCTGATGGCCACCAGCTGGATTCTGACTGTGGGGCTGGGCTGTCCCACCAAACGAACATATACATTTGAGCCCATAATGTCTCAGACCCCTAGAAACTACAGGTAGAAACGATAGAGGCCTTTTTGATTGCTTCATTTGGTGTATTTTGCTGTGATTTGTGACTCATTTTGGGCTGAGAGTCTCACACAAAAAGAGGATTTAAGTCCCCTTGCGCTGGCATAAGAATCATGAGCAAAAGAATCATTTGAAAAGACAAATTCTTGTGCCATAACCTCCGTGGAGAGAAGCAGGAGGTGAAGGCAGCAGGTGCCTTGAGCATCTCTGCAGTGATGGCCACAGTGGTAAGCAAAGATCTCAGGAAACCTATAAGCTCATAAAAAACTTCTCAGCTAAAACAAATCCCTTCAGCTTCCCCCTCACAGCTGCCCAGAGCTGTGCTCAGTTTACACTCATTTTTAGGATCCTCCCAAAGCATTTTAGAGCCTCTTCTGAACTCCTCCATGACAACAAACCCTCGTAGAGGCCTCAAAAGAACCTGTGGCTTCCAACATCCCTTCACTGAGGGGAAAACCTCCAGGGTTTCCTCCTCAGCTTTCCCTTTGCTGCTGTTCCCCCTTGCTGGTGAGGATTAGGCTGGACCTCAGCTGGCTTTGCCATCCTGCACCCCACTGGGGTGCCAAACACTATGTGGTGACACAGCAGCTTTTCCCTCACCTCCCTCCATCCCCCCTTGGCTGCTGCTGCAGTTTCTGCCTGGTGCAGGTGGGTGATAAGGCTTTGAACTTTTCCCAGTGCCTGGTGGGTCCAAAAAGGGCACAGTGAGGTGAAGAAGCAGGCGAGGGGCCAAGGAACCAGCCGAGAGCTTCATGGTGAACCATGCCAGGCTCACCTTGTTCCTCTCTGAGCTGTGAGCCAGCAGCATGTCCTGCCAGGTCTGGCCCTGAGTTGCACTGGGAAGCTCGAGCCTTTCTCTGGATTTTTATTTTTCTTCATTTAACCATTTGGAACAGTTTTGTTGGGATGGAGCTGTAAGATAATCTTAATTTATCTTTTTATTTTTCTTTTTCAGAGATGAATTATTTGTTGTCAAAATCTGTGAATGGGCTGCACAAGGTTCACTTACAGATTGTCACTTTAAAGCACTTCTGTTTCTTCCACTGGATCTTAATGGACCTTACCAAGACTGAGGGGTGAACCAATTCAGTGTTTATTAACACTTTGCATTTGCAAACGCAAAACCACCTTTTTTTTTTTCTCTCCCTTTTTCCTTTCCCCTTTCCTTTCCTTTCCTTTCCTTTCCTTTCCTTTCCTTTCCTTTCCTTTCCTTTCCTTTCCTTTCC
>JAOEGS010003167.1:8384-27566 GCA_025447755.1 Corythornis vintsioides | reverse complement strand
CTTGGTCTAGGTGATCCTGCTCGGGCAGGGGGGTTGGACTAGATGATCTTCTAGGTCCCTTCCAACTCCTAATATCTGTGAATGTGAATCTGTGAATTACGGTTTCTCCTCATTATTTCAGTTGAACACATATCACATAAGTGGAAGTGTCAATTCATGTTTGAAGAGTGCAGCACTGAGTGTGGGTGTGTTCCTGGTTGATGATTTTACTCACCTGCAGGTAGGCATGGCTGATCCTTTCCTTCAGCAGGCATCGCTTGATTGCCTTGTGCATGATGTTTTGCTGACAGAGAGAAGATGCTTTCACAGGGAGAAACTCTGCAACTTGTGTGGTTTAGATCGAGTCGTGATTGGACTTTATTGATCTATTAATGACATAATTTATTGTCATGCAGTTAATTTAATTGATGTTTAATCTGTTAATTGAACTGTATATTCTAGATCAGTAGCAACAATGCAACAGATACCACACTAGGCACTTATCTACCTTAATTATTGCCTACAAATATTTAAACAGCCTTGTATATTGCAAGGAACTGTGTAATTGTGGACTCCCCTTTTCCCAAAGCACACTTTTGCACTGTTACATGCATGCACAGTCCCCTCTTTCAGAAGGGGTGTGTCTTAAGCACTGTCCCCTCTCCTGTCTGTGTTTACACACATTCTGTGGGACAAGTGATGGCTCTAAATTTTGTGTCTCTGTGCAGTGTACTAGTCCATACACCAGTGAGAAAGCTCCCCAAAAGTTCATGTCCATGCACCCAAGATGTGGATTGCTACTCCTTGCAGCCTTGGAGTTATTACTGTACTAGCTGGAGTGGGAACAGCTCACAAAGTCTCATGGAGAGGCTGCTCTGCCTGGTCTAGGCAGAGGTCATAGTACTGTTAACATAGACTCATAGAATGGTGGGAGTTGTAAGGGACCTCTGGAGATCAAGTCCAACCCCCTGCCAGAGCAGGGTCACCCAGGGCAGGCCACACATCAAGGCAGGATTTCAGTTTCCAGAGAAGGAGGCTGCACAACCTCTCTGGGCATCCTGTTCCAGGGCTCACATGTGAACCCAGGTTTACTTTTTTCTTTTTTTTTTTTTCCCCTTCTTGCATTGTTTTACTTCACCAGGTCTATGTTTTGTTTCCAAATACTTCTCAGAAAAGCAACCAAAGAAGTAAGAGCCATAAAGTGAAAAATACAACTTAATAAAAATAATATCTATTTTAATGAAATTAATTTTTCTATTATATTGTTTACAAACTTAGTTCTTTATACTGGAGATATTGCAACATTACTGCAACAGCAGGGCAGTAATGTACAACTGATAGGATGAGTCCTTTGCAACTGGCCTACAAAACTTTGTTGTGAGAAATGGCTTTTCAGAGCAGATGACTCATTTCCAAGTAGAACACCAGTACTGCTTTCCTTTAGTGTCCCTTTTAATCCAATATGCAAAGCAGTATCTAGCAGTATCTTGCTGTTCTTCATACAATGCATTTTTTTTTCTTTTCTCCTCTGCAGTGTCTTAAAAAAAAAAAAGTGCTGTTTTGGGAAATGTGCTGTGATGTAAAAAGGAGGTTTTTGCTTCTCTATGCAACACAAAAGGGGCAGGCAAAAGCCATAGCTGAGGAGATATGGCAACAAGCAGGTGCCCATGGACTTGAAGCTGATATGCACTGTATGAGTGAAATGGACAAGGTGAGATGCTCCATGCTGGTTTGAAAAATAGGTATTAAAAAGCTGCATTTTTCTTCATGTGCTCAAGTGGTGGCAGTTAATAATGGTGAAGGCTGAGCACATGCATACACCTAAAATACACCATCTAGTTCTACTTTTTCTTCGTTTGCTGGTTGGGTTTTTTTTTATGAATCAGTAATTTGGACCTTTACTCACAGATGCTTAACAGTTTTCTGCCAAAGTTACATCTTTCTTGTGATTTTTCTTACTGGAAGAGTAAATTAATACATCTTTGATCTCTTCTAAAAAGAGTGCAGTGACTTCTTGAAAACTATTTATGTATGCAGTAGTGAATTAATTCTGTATTTGCTGGTCAGCATTTTTTTTTCCCTGTTTTTTTGTGTTGCATTGAGATTTTGTGTCCTGTTAACTGTGAGCTCTAGCATGACCCTGAGCTTTTGTGGGGTCTTCTAGAATTACTTATCATTACTTATCATATCCATTTTTATGCAGCTGTTGGGTATTTTTCAGACCTTGTCATCACTTAAAGGGATTGCTGTGAAGGTCTGTGGGTGGCACAGGTGGCTGCAGTGTCAGTAGTCACAATGTGAACCCATTGCCATACAGGCAAATGAATGGTCAAATACTTGTCAAGTCTCAGAAATGCCATCTGTTTACAAGTAGTATCTCTCACACTCTTGTAGGTGATAAAAGGTCAAATACTTTTTTGATTACTGTGATTGCTTTTTGTGCTTGATGGAGGACTGAAATGAAGTGGAAATGAGGTAGAAGCAATAAAAATAGGAGGCTTACAGGAGATCATCTCCAGTCACAGTGTCACAGGGTCAGCCTTGGATGAGTTACCCAAATAAGCATGTTTGCCATGATATGTCTTATGCAGAATAACACATATCTAGGTGTCTGGGTCCATCCTTTTCCTTCAGCAGTCATTCACAGCTTGAGCAGGCTGCTCACTGCTGTTGTGTTGTTGACCTCAGCTGAGGAGTACTTTTGAAGGAAAGAGAAAGAATAGGAGAAAGTTGTGTCACTAAGGATATAAAAAGAATTGAAATGTAAAAACCTTTGTAATTGTGTAATGTTCTTGTTGGTCAAAATGGTATGTCATATATCCCAGTAATTGATGGAAATTTTCAGGACCAATCTGGTCCTGGAAACTCCAACCAAGATTATAAAGTGCATCCCCAAAATGTCTTGAAAGATTTTCTGTAGTTTAATGCAGGTAATGATGAGAGTAAACGTTGTTCTGTGTACCTTTAGGAAAAAGGAGTGTTGAATATAGTATCTAAGGCCACAAACAGGTATCAAAAGGCACCTTGTAACTTAACTTGTTCTATTACTTGTAGTATAACCTGGAAACAGAAAAGGATCCTGTAGTTATTGTTATTTCCACTACTGGTACTGGAGATCCACCAGACACGGCCCGCAAGTTTGTAAAGAAAATTCAAGATGCAGCCTTACCTCCTGATCATTTTGCACATCTCCAGTATGGACTGCTAGGTGATTTGGTATTTTTCTATATTATTGCAGCACTTGTCTGTTAGTGAATAATTTTTAATTTCTTTACTTGTGAATAGATTGAGGGTTTTTTTCAAGTTGTTAATAAAACATTTGTTTTTATAACATGAACAGTTTTTTTGTGTAATGTCCTCTATAAGTAAAACTATCACAGAAATTATCTGAATGTAAGCTAACCATTTTTTTATAGTTTAATTTTATTTGTATAGGCAGCATAAGATATAAGCTATCTATAGTTGTTGAAGTTTTAATTTCCTGTCAAGTCCCTATGAGGTCAATTGACTTTGAGCAATTTGGCATTTTTCTGTACAGAGCAAAAGGCAGTATAAAACCTTCTTTTTTCTTTTTTTTCTTTTTAAGATCATCCCATCCCCTTTAAATTTGCAATAGTTTTTAAAATTTTGGATATCATACAGTTCAATATAAGGAATGCAACTTCAGATTAAAGACTGATATTGAAATACAGACTTGGCAAAATGCATGGGATGCATCAAGAGCCCATGGTAATGTTTGTTTGATGAGTGTTCAGGTTGTGTTTAAACAAACTCCAGAAACTTCTGCTTGATCCTAGGTTATTTTTGCCTGAAAAGTTTAAGTTGATAGGTAGGAGTGAGGAAACTTCTAGGTTTCTGGTGAGGAAAGCAACCACTAGAAGGAAATTTCTAGTTGGATATATAACGTTGATGTCTGAAATATATGCATCATAATCTTGTAATGTTTTGAGAAGATGTTATGCTGTTGCCTAGTTATTCATTACAGTTTGTGAAATGGTTTGGTTTTTCATAGCTGACTGAATGTCTATATGCATATGCACATCTGAAGGTAAGCATTGTATTGATACTTACTTTTATTGTAGCAGATATTATTACATAATCTATTTTATAACATGTTTTGTGATTCTAGTCTAAGATGTTACCAGTGTTAAAATACATTCATGGTACCCATTTCAGTTTTGTTCATGAAGGGATCACTCAAAGTACTGTACTTTAGAGGGAGCAAAAGTTTTATTTTTTTTTTATTTTTAAAAATATAAATGAGAAAGGAATAGTCCATTGTTAGGTGAGATTTGCAGTTACACACAAGAAAGGGTCAGACTGTGAAAAATTGTTATAGGAAAAGTTAGGGATGGTTAGTGAAAGACTGGTGTGGATTGCTTACAGTATTTGTGAAGTCTGTCTAACTGTTGTCATTGGCATTGTTAGATAAGCATCTAAGGTTAGGGATGAAGCATGTGTGGTTTAGTTCATCTCTTAAAATCTCATGTTGTCCATGAACATGCCTCGAGTCCACTGGCTGTTTAACTGGTAACAAAGAGCACCTTCTAACAGAACACCTTCACAACTGTTAAAGGGCAGAAAGCACAGTGCAGTGAAAATGAGATCTGTAAAGAAATCTCTTCCTCCTGGGAAGGACGATGTTGGACCAGATTCCCTGATGTACATTTTCTTGCTTTCTTACTTCATATTGTTTAAAATCACTCCTGTGTTTGATGTGCTTTTTTTTTTAAGGTACCAGTAGTTTTTATTTACTTTTAATAATCTTACGTTGTTCACATGTATTTACAATTTTAACCTGAAAGTGAGATAGCTTCTTTTGCTAATTCACACACAGTTTAGCAGTTTCACTCTTTTTAATTATTTCAGTTCTTTATGTTTTTCCTGGAAGAATGATTTTGCATTTTTTAAAAGCCTCAGGCTAAGGCGACTCTCTTCTGAAATGTGAAATAATGAGAGCGAAGTATTTCAGAAAATTGTCTTACATTTGTGAAGGAGGAACCACCTCTGGGACACACACAATTTTTTTTTGAAGGTCATATAAGTGTCCTGGGAATATGTGCTTTGCTATTATCAGATTCTTCTGTTTGCCTGCGAGAAGATCCTTGTTGACTTTGCAGATCTTTGTGGCTGGCTGGTTGACATGATTCCTCTTTCTTTGACTTTGCTAGGTCTGGGAGATTCGGAGTACACGTTCTTCTGTAATGGTGGGAAGACAGTAGACAGGCGACTTCAAGAACTTGGTGCCCAGCACTTCTGCAACACGGGACTAGCAGATGATTGTGTAGGGTAAGGGTTGAATGAGTTTGGATTTTATTTCTTCATGATGCAGTAACTGCATGTGAATTTGGCTAAACCTTTTTAACTCTTTTGACATAAGTTGAACCCAAATACTCAGCACCTCATACGAATGAGTCCTGTCTGAACACTATGACTTTTCAATTTCAATTGCCATTGAAGAAAACTTCATTCTAAAACATAAGCAAATATCTGTAATGACTGGAAAGATGGAGAGTACTTAACAGTTTTAGCAATTAAGTAATTCACAATAAGTGAAAAGGTTAAAAAATGTTTTCCATTTACTGAAGCAAATGAAAGTAAATCCAGTTCCCAGTGTGTGTGGTAGTACTGGAATGTCTTCCTACATACACATCAGACTTTCATACAAGCTCCCATCATGCAATAGAGCTGCTTTAGAAAAACCATAGAATGTTTTTAAATTTTCTTTTCTCTTCTGTAAAACATCTTTTTTTTAATCCTTTTTTTTTTAATCACTGTAGAGGAATTAAGTAAGAAAGTTCTTCACATTCCGTTGCTCCTTCTGTCCAGTAGGCTGCAGTCTCAGATTGTATTGGTTCTCTACATGGCAATGCGTGTCAGTTGAACAAAAACATTGCTATAACCATAAAACTTACCTCTTATGTTCAAAAATAATAAAAATGGACCATTAGCATAAGCTATTTATGTTTATTGCACAATGAATAGTTACATATTTTGCTCCTGTCCATTCAACTTAGTGTCATAAAGTTCATCATAAGAAAATAAAACTGAAAAACTGGAAGAACAACAAGGCTGTTTTATGCCTCAGACTCCATACGTTTACTTTGTGGTAATAACTGAATGAGAATAGGTAACAGATAACAGGTATATATAAAAAAATGAAAAATTAATAGTGTTTTTAGCTTTTTGTGGCATTTTCATTAATTGTATATTAACAATCCAATTACAAGTCACAATCATTTAAACATTCCTTTCTCCTTTTTTCTTTTTTCGTTTTTTGTTTTCCAGTTTGGAGTTAGTGGTTGACCCTTGGATTGATGGACTTTGGCTTGCCCTCAAGGAAGCATTTCTATTGCAGAAAGAAAAAGAAAGAATGAGCAGTGTGGCTGATGCTGCTTCTGACTCACTCTCTGCAGCTCCGTGCATTGTACATGAACTGAATTTAAGCTCAAAAGTACAGAACTTGGAGCTAGGAAATGAGGGAGTAAAGAGTTCTGAGTTGTCACAGAAACTGATTCACATCAATCTTGCAGCTTCAGCTGGAGACACCAAACCTTCACTTGTTCATTCTGTCCCTTCTCTCTCTCAGTCTACTCTTAATATTCCTGCCTTGCCACCAGAATATATAGAGGTGCAGTTTCAGGACACCCACGGTGAGGTAAGGTTTGAATGCTGAAAGCCTTCAGCTCTGATAGGAGAATGAGTATATACTCCTACAAACAGCTCAAAAGAGCAAGTAGGTACTTGTATAAAGGAGATACGTCCCTGAATGCAGGATGTTATTGAACTGCAAGTGAAAGGTTCATTGATATTGTGAAAGTGTAGGTAACGCCATATGAGTTACAGACACCTATGTCAAGGTATAAATTAGCTAGGTAATAATTTGGTGTTGCCAGGAATGAAAGAATTAATATCCTCTGGCTTGTGGTAGGACAGTGAAAACAATTTCCTGTAGTAAGGATAGTACAGTTTCTGTTCAAATTTTTTGTACTTTCCAAATACCTTAAGAGGGCTTAAAAATGCTCAAAAATTTTGATGCGTATTTATTAACAGAGACACTTACCATTATGAAAACATAGTCATAATTTTACTGTTTGGATTGAAAAATGAACTAGAGATCAAAAGCCAGTGCACTTTTCCTGTGATGCCATGTTGAACAAAGAGAATAATTAGCATGTGCTGGGAATCATCTTCAGTTGGCATATTTAGTATTCAAAATGAACTGGGAAACATGACTAAGTTTTCACTTTGCCTGCTGAAGGGCAGACATTTTGGTTGTCCATGTGAGGAAGCAGTAATAAGGTGGCTTCTCTAAAAATGACAAGAGATCAGCACCTAAATTTGGTAACACAGCCAGCCCCATCCCTGATACCCAAGTGCTGCAAACCAGAAGATGGCAGCAAGGATCAGCCAGGAGACCAGATCCTCTGGCAAGTTTGTGGGAATGAGGCAAGTCTGGGGCAAAGCCAAAAGTTGGTCTGTAGATACAGGCCTGGACCAACAGGATCTCTGGCCATCTATGGGCATGGTTGTGGCTGAGCCAGGGATGAGCCAAGATGAGGCTCCTGGGCCCATGAGCAGAAGTGGCTCGAGTCCTCTGGTGAGGCTGGTTGGGTCTGTGAAAGCCCATTAGTATCCTCAAGGCCATGACTCTTTTCTGTTGAGAGTGTCAATGGTAATGCTGAGTGAATCACTTAGTCTCTAGATAATATAATTGTGTATGAATTTAAACACTGGATAGTTCTACTTTTATTTTAAACATCATATTGTTGTTAATTTTGCTGAGGTTGTTGAATTAATCCAAATTACTGAAACAAAGATTTATGATTTAGAGGTACTCTTCAGCTAAAGACTAATACTGGGGTTGAATGTGGTGCTATGGTGGTTAAAAGAGCTCATTCTCTTATTGTAAAGTCATAGTATATATTCAGGTTGATCTCTGAAATAATTGATCAGGTTTTAATATAGTTGCATTAACTTATATATAAATAGAAAAAAAGCGTAAATGTTGCTATTGAACAGCAGTTGAAAAAAACTGAATCTGCTAATCTGAAATTCAGTGACAGATTAGAGATTATGGTCCAGATTTCAAGTATGAAGCTGGATGATTGTCTTTAACCTTGGAAAGAATCAAATGCAGGTTTGGTTTGTTTGGTTTTTTTGGGTTTGTGTTTGGTTTGTTTTTGGGGTTTTTTTCCCTTTGGCAATAATGTTTACGTAGTTGGCTAGACTTTGTCATCAAATAGGTCCCATGTAGGGTCATTTTAACTAGTGTGACACAATTCATGGCCTTTTCCAGTATCTAACATTGCAACAACGTTTTTTTGCCACACACAGCTGAATTTGGCTTGTTTTGAAATGCATCAATTTGGAGTTTGGATATATGCAAAAAGAGATTCCCTGCCATTTAAAGAAGGCTGTGTGCAGTCTGGCTGTTTACTTGTATGATCTATATCCTGGGCTGTTGAGACTCAAGGTTGAATTAAAAAGCTGCTATTTTTTAGTAGCAAAGCAGTAACAGTCTGCATCTCAAGCCTTTGTGGCAAGCGTAAGATAATGCAATTGAGCTTAAATCTTTATCTCATTAAGCCTTGACCTTGACTTGAAGGGAATATGAATGTAGACAGTTATCACAGCCCAGTTGGTACACAATAATTTGATACGGCCTGAGCCATATCAAAATTAAAATTAAAATTTTAATTTAAATTTTAAAGAATAATAAGACTTCCAAATGTTGGTCTCAAGTTATTCTTCTGTCTTTTGTTTTGTTTTGGTTTGGTTTTTTTAATGGGAAAGCAGATTAACCAATATTCTCATATTGGTAGAATAATTCCTTTCCATTTGACATAGTATTTTTATGGACATTTGGTATCTCTTCCACCTCTTTTCATTTTTGTCTGTATTGATTTCAAATGAAGCTTGCTGCCAAGAGTGGTGGAGAAATGGAGGCTGTAATCTGATCTTCTAGTGACAGCCTTTAACTGGTGGTTTGGAATTAATATTTGGTGTCTGTTTATAGTTCTTGGGGCATATTGTCACCGGGGTAGAAATGTTGTGGCATAACATGATGCTGACTTTTAGTGTGGAGTTTGGTGATTAGCTGCAAATTTCACTGCAGATTTTACATTTCCTCTAATAAATTGCCTGTACCAACAGCCTCCTCTGCACCCCAAAGTCTTAACCTGTAAATCTGCAGTGATGTTTTTAATTCACTTCTTTCTTCTTGTGCCTATTCTGTACACCTAGTAATTAATCCAAACAGGAGTTTTCTGGGTTTTAACATAAATGCCATTTTCTTATTGGCTATATTCAAGGTAGTCCTTGAAAAAGGAAGCAAAGAGCTGCATTCAATAATAGTTTAGGCCCATTAGACTGTTTGAGATAACTGACTTTTTACAGGTGAATATAATCCTGTTACTGTTTGGATGTGATTTTTAAAATGGTAGCACAAAATACTCTCTGTATAGAGAAGATTCAAGTTTTCCCTCTTTTTTTTTAAATTGTTTTCTAAGGCTGATTAAAAATTTCATTCCTGTGTGTGCTAGTAAGCTGTCGTTCAGCTGATTTGCATTTTTAGTGTAAGTTTCCGTGACCTCTTTTTCAGAATCCACATCTGTCCTCACTGATTTCAGAGGGAACAACCTTTGAAGTGCCAGTTACAAAAGCAGTTCAGCTCACTAGAGAAGATGCGATAAAAACTGCATTGCTCTTAGAACTTGATATTGCAGTAAGTTAGTGATGGCTTTTTCCTTAGAGGGTTAAAGGGTGAAAAGCACAACTGGGGGAAAATTATTTGACTATTCAGAATGAAAGAATAATTCTGTATACAGTAGTATGTTGTCTTAAGTTGATCAATTTGTTAAATGCAACACTTCATTAAAGATACAACTCCATGGAAGTCAAAGCAGAAATAAAGCATCCAATTAATTTCTTATTGTTCCATGGATCTTGTATTGACTGAAATACCTTTTTGAAAGGAATTTGTATTGAGAAGGGTGAGCAGGAAATACTGAAAATAAATAAACTTTCTTTTTGTAAATATACAAATCTGGGGAATATTCAGAACTGTATTGTAAATTGACTATTCTTTGTGTAGGTACTCTACACAAAAATTTAACTAGTATAATCAGGTGATAAGGATCATTACCTCTTGAACACTTTCTGCCATTAATTTGCTGACTTCTGACTTGTCAACCTCTGTTACCCTAGCTGTAAAAACTAGTTTAGTTTATTCAGGGAAGATCATCCTCTTAATATGTATTTTTCCTTCTGTTAAGGCTGCTCAGCAGTTCTTATTAAAAAGTGTCCAAATATTTACATCAGATAAGGAAAGATTGTTTTAATTAGTAAGTTTAAACATGAAAACATGAATATTTAAACTTTGGTATGCTCCAAACAGTGAATTGCTGGCACAGAGTAAAAAAACATGATTTAATGTGTCTGCAGCAGCAGGATGATTGGTTTTAGGAACAGGGTTTGTTTGTTTTAGGAACCAGGCCCTGGTTTGAGATGCAATTTAATAGAAATTATCTCATATTTTAAAACAGGATACAGTCTTTGAGTACCAACCAGGAGATGCCTTCTGTGTAATGTGTCCCAACAATGTCAATGAGGTGGAAGAACTTCTTCACGTCTTGGGACTTTCTGAAAAAGGAGAGTACTTTGTTTCTGTAAAGGTTAAACAGGGCACTAAAAAGAAAGGTATGGTGTGATACACTAATAAAAAAAACAAATACTCCTTTCTGTGTTGGTAGTTAGCTGGTATGCATAGTTTAGAACATTTTTGGTATTGGAACACAGCTATCATTTCATGGAAGCATGTTGGAAGTCAAATAAATATGTTAAAAAAAAAAAAAAAGAGGTTTTTTTCTACTTTCCTGATAAGTTATGACTTTTTATTGGAAAGCTTCATTTGAAAACTGTCTTGCTGTTTATTTTATAATTTCCACTAACCACCTGGGGCTCAAATACACAGAATTAAATTTAGTTTAGCTGTTGTCTGTTTCTTGAAGGAACAAACACTCTGTGATGCAGTTTTTGGATGTTAATAGATGTACATTTTGGTTTGTCTTTTTTTTTTTTTTTTTCCCCACTGAACTAGGAGCAGCTCATCCACAACACATCCCTGAAAGAAGCACTCTGAAATTCATTCTAACCTGGTGTCTGGAAATAAGAGCAGTTCCCAAAAAGGTGTTTGTGTATTTCTTCTTTCAGATATAGTCCTTATTAATTCTGTGCTATAAGGGCTCTTAGATATCTATCCTTGCTTCATGTGTATTTGTCATGTTTCTTGGTGAATGTTTGTCAGTTTGTATGCTGCTGTTTGTACTTTATTCTGAGAAATTTCTGACAAACTACAAGATACTGAAACCTCTATTCCTGTTCTGCAGTACCTAGATTCATAACTAGTCTCGAAGTAAATAGATTTTGCAGCAGAAGAGCATCTTCCTTTCTTCAATTGTTTCAACTTTTTCAGAGTTGCATTTAACAATTTTGAAATTTTTTCTCATCAGTAAGAGTAGGCAGAAGAGTGCTGGCCAGGGAATGGCACCTGAGCCAGTCTCTGTAATTTATCAACTTCACCATTCGTTTAGTGTTCAGTGTAGAATGTGTCCAGTGTTTGAGCACATTCAAATCCTTTTCCAAGTATTCTTTTGTGTAGAATGTGTCATCTGATTGCATCTCTGATTTGGATTATTTCTCTTTGATGCACTGTGTCCATTTCCATTTTGCTTTAGGAGATAAATCCTTATAACTATTTACATCTTATTTTTACTATATCTTACAATATCAATTTAATTTTCCCTTAAGAAAAGTTTGCAGTACCACTATGTAGGCACAAAGTATGGAAAAAAGCACCACAGTGACATGTACATGGCTCATTATATACCATACTTTATTTACAGTAATACCTCTTTTAAGACTTTATATTATTCCTTTCCTGGCTTCTGTAAATTAGAAAATGGTGTTCTGTCTTGAATTAATTCGTGTTATAAAGGTGTTTACTTAACTAACTACAAATACATAAATAAGAAAGCCTTTCATACATTTTGAATTTTTCAGGGAATGAGTTATGATTGTTTGTCTCTCCCCTGCTCAAACAAAGCAGGATTTTTTTTACTTGCTAGTTTGTCCCAAACATTAGAGAAGCACCCATAAAAGAAAAAAACAAAAACAAACAAACCCCCTCCCCCCCCAAAAAAAAAACCACAACAAAAAAACCCCAATACAACATGCAAATACAGATTAAAGTGTGTATATGCACAATTTTTTGAACCCTTCACTCTTCTTTTGTTGCCCACAGGCATTTTTGCGAGCTCTTGTAGAATGTACCAGTGATGCGGGAGAAAAACGGAGGCTTCAAGAGCTTTGCAGCAGACAAGGAGCCTCTGATTACACACACTTCATTAGAGACTCTAATGTTTGCTTGCTGGATTTACTTCATGCTTTTCCAAGCTGCAGACCTTCACTTAACCTGTTAATTGGTAAGTGACTGATACAGATTTAATTAGATTTGGTTTCTGAAAATGCATGGTTCAATTTTCCCAGAAAGCGGGATAAGTTCACTTTACTGCTTTAGAAATTTAATCGTATCCATAGTGATCAAACTAAAACTATTGTTAGGATCAAAGCTCTGTTCTTCAGTTTGTAGTCTTAGGCCTTTATTCTGCAAACACCTAGGTACATACCTATGCTTCAAAAACAAACAAACAAAACCAATAGAATTTCTTAATATCTTTAATTATATGAAACAAAAAAAAAAGTGTTTTCTATGTTCTTACAGTTGTCTTCACCTTGCCTACCCCAAATCTCTCCTTCCTGTTGCACTGTTGAGAATTTAAAAAAATAAATACAATCTCTGCTCCACTTTATACTAATATATGAAAGGAAAACCACTTAACTCTCAAAGGTGGTATGGAACATGTAATAGCAACTGAGCTGAATAAAATAGAAAATTTGAATTTTTTTAAAATGTGCTCCCCAAAGAAAGTAATGTGTTGAATGGCCTGAGTGTCATCTTTACATGTTTTCACTGAACTAGTTTTTCTTAACTGATGTGCAAATATCCTATGTAGAAGAGCATCTTTAAAATACGTCAGGGTCCATATTTCAACCAAATATTGATTGGAATATGTACAAAAGGGTGGTACGTGTGCAAAAACAACTAAGAGTAGTTAAACTGTATGTTACCCTATTACTTCACTGTATGTTTTCCAGCATTTGCTATGCCAGTTGTTCTTTTTTTATTGCTCACTTATTGTGAGCACCATTCCCCACCACACTGTTCACTTAGAAGCATGTCTGTCTCCTTTTAATATTGCCCTCTCCTCAGCCAAAATGTGCAATCTTCGTATGAATCATTCCTGACAAGGCATCAGTGAGTTTAATCTTCTCTGTGTAATATGCATGCATATGTAAAAGTAAATGTATGTGTGAGATATATATACACAATGGGTTTCTCATTGAAAAAATGCCCAGCAAACCTTTGCCTGTTACTGTTTTTTTCAGTTGTGATTTCAAAAATCTGCATAGATACTCATAGTTGTTTGAAATTGAACTGGCACATCTGCTTCTAGGACTTAATATTGCTTTCAGTCAAGCATTTCCCACCCTGAGAGCTTTTGAGCCCTTAGATGAAAGGTGGGGAAAATTAAATTTCAGGCTTCACCTTGTCTTGCTATTGCTGTCTTCTGTGCACCTTGCAGTTGTTTCTAAATGACCAAGAACCATATAAATTAACTGTTGTGGCCTCACTTTATAGGATCTCTAACAGATGTTCCACAAAGTCTAAAAAAACATTCAAAGTAGAGTTCAAGTCTTAATAGCTTATTTCTGAACCACAAACACCGAATGTTAATAAAGTACAATTATAGTTAGATTATAAGTTCATAATTTATTTTTAGTATAAACACTCAAAATGTATTTTAATTTTCATCGAGGTGAATCAAGTAGTAATGTTGCTTGTTTGTTGTTTGTTTTTTGTTGTGTTTTTTTAATTATTTTTCAGAACATCTTCCTAAATTACAAGCCAGATCCTATTCAGTGTCAAGGTAATGAAATATCTCCTTGGTAATTTTGGTATGCTTCTTTCTCAAAGGTGTGTGTCTATTTTATAATCTAAAGAAGAGAGTTGAATGAAGGATAAAACATGAGGAAAAAGTGACTGTGTCTCTGGTGAAAGAAGGCCACAGGATTTGACTAATCCAAACAACATTGTTTTGTGTGTCTGGAAGGACTTTGATAGAGTTCTCAAGAACAAGCTCACATGTGTGAATCTTGTAGGAATTTGGATTCCCTTCTGACCTCTGAGTTCAACCTTAAGCAGTTTTCTAACTATATATAAGTAATACATAATTGAATGCTGAGAATCTTGAATCAGTTGAGGTGGTTTAGGCTGCAAGTGGACTTGCTGTAAGAATGTACAGCCATCTCTCAGGTTTTGTTTTTTGTTTGTGGTTTGGTTTTTTTTATACTTTTGTCTTTGCAGTTCAAACTTGTATCAGCCAGGAAAACTGTGGTTTGTGTTTAATATTGTGGACTTCCCTGCCTGTCCTGCTAGACCAGTTTCACGGAAAGGAGTATGTACAGGATGGCTTGCTGAGTTAGTTGCACCTTTACTGCACCCCAATAAAAATACTCTTGATACAAAAAGAGGAAGCTCTTCAACTGAAAAGGTATGAATCTTAGATCTAAACTCCTTAATTGTTATTTTCATGCATATTTGAAACAACTGCAGGTTTCTTCACTGCTGTGATGTAATGTTGGGGTTTTGGCAGTATGCACCTTCATTTTGCACTTCCATCCTACTTGTAAGTTCACATTTCCCTCTGTGACATGTTTAGAACCTCATTGCTAAGTTGCTAAACTTGTACTTCACTTGTGGATACATGAATTGTGAAGCTTCTAATTGCTGAAAGGTCGGAGTTGTGTTCCACTTCACTGTAGTCCTAAGCAAGTCTTGGAGGATGTTTTTGTGGACTGAAATACTGCTGTGCAATTGAAATAGTTATGACTGTTAGTGTTGTGGGAGAGAGAGGACCTCAGTCACTTTCAGGAAAGGGGAGCAGATCACAGGGGAGAAATTTTAAAACTCACTTGTTGAGTCTCACACATTTTGCAAAGGCCAAGCTACTGAATATGACACAGGGGCAGTTGTATGTGGTGTTTCTGATGTGCATCAAAGATGGTTTGGCATGGTATTATTAATAGGAGGTACTTATTTTTTTTACACAGTCTTTTCCTGTTGTCACAGAGAATCTATGTAATTAATTAATCTCAATGTTGTTAGGTGTAATCTAATTATTTTAAAAATTCTATTCTACTTTATAATTAATATGAGATCTACTGCCAGTTTAATCTATAGCTGATTAAAAAAAAAAAAAAACCAAACAAAAAAAACAAACAAGCATAGAATTTGGTTACAAGAAAATTGTGCCAATAATTCAAGGTGTTGATCTGGCAAAATGGAAAGAAACCCACTAGTTTATAAAACTAACTCAAAAGACAACCTGATTAATATGTGCATCATATATCCTATTCCAGTAGTCACATCTGCTTTTTATTTAAAATATAATTTATTTGCAGTATATTAAATATCAAACTTGGAAAAGAGGTGGCATTAAAAAAGTGTGATTATTACATAATGAGTCTGAACAAAGTTCAAGACTATTTGCATCTGCTGTGCAAGCTAAAATTCATCATAGATAAATGTGAAGCAACACACATAGACTGAAGAAATATGTGGAATGCCAGTACAAAATAGATGAGTGTGGTCTCATGCAAAAATACCTTAGATTAATTGAAGGCACTTTACAGTATAAATGTGTTTACCATTTGCAGTATTTTTTAAAAAGAATGACCACTTTGGAGTCATTGATAGTGAGAATAGCCTCCTAATTCAAACGTGGTTTAAAACAGTAGACACAACAGAACTACAGATATTGCCCACCACACAAAACTTTCCATGAGTTCTGTAACAGTATTCCCCGAATTTATGGTACAGTCACCTTTCATATTAAGAAACTCATGTTTCTTCAGTTTTTCCCTAGCTTTACTTCAGATGAATTAATAGGTTTGTAAGTGTGGTGGGGTTTTTTTCAGAAACTCATAGGAAATTTTATTCTAAATGTCTCTGTGGTATTAAAAAGAAACTCTGAAGCTCAGGATTTGAAGGGCTTTGTGGACATACACAATATGTAAATAACCTGAAGGTTCTAAAAATGTCACTGCTGTATTATATTTTCACTGCTTAAGAATACTTTTCAATTGTATTCTATCTAATTTCATTTTAGATATCTATTTTTGCTCGTCCAAACAATACTTTCCGTTTACCTGCAGACCCATCTGTCCCCCTCATTATGGTTGGTCCAGGAACAGGAATTTCACCATTTATTGGTTTCCTCCAACATAGGTATGTACCAAATTTTTACCTGGAAAGAAGCCTATTTATTTTGAAGAAAATGCAGCCTCAGGTTTTGAGTACAAATGTAGATAATCCTGTTTTGTTTTGTTACTTTTTGTGACAGTGCTATGCTGATTAGAAGCAGTCTTGTTAATTTGAAACAGGCAGTGCATAAGTAAAACATACTTTCACCTGGCTGTATCATTATTATTACTACTGTTATTGTCCATAGTGGATATATGAGGAGTTGGATGAATTGCAGAAGTGGCAATAAGAAATTAAATCCTTTATTTGGGTGTTGATAGTGGAAATCCTGTAAGAGGTTGATAGCCTTTTGAAACAGAGTTGATTGGCTTGTTTGGTGTTCAAAATCTATTTCCTTCAGAAATGGCATCTGTATTAAAATCCTTGGCATGATTAATGTTTTCTCCCACATTTCCTTATTCCTATGTGTTTAGACATTTTAGTGTTTTAACAGGAGGAGATTGGCACATGAACTCTCAACTGGGCAGTAGTGTTGGGGTTTGTGTTGGGGTTGTATTTGGTGGCAGGAAGATGCCATTTTTTCCCCTCCAACTCCAGCAGCATAATTTTATAAAGTCAAAGAAATGCTTGTTCAGAAAGTGACCCCATCACCAAGAACATGAAAAGCAGTGATCATTTAGAGGAAACAAAGAACTGGAAGAGTATTTGGGTGGGAATGGTTGCAAGTTTTATAGGTAACCAACACAAATCATTCCTATGTGACTCATTAGTTCCAGCAAGAGTTCCTTGCATCCTGTAACAATTATTTTTTAAACCACTGTATTTGAGAGAAAAGTTAACTTTCAACATGGTTTTTCTGACAATGTTTCTTCTTTAAGCAAATATTTCTGTACAACCTTTGCTACTTAATTTTAATTCCAAATATACCTTTACCTCTCAGAAGGGCTTTGCATTTTATTTTAAAGGTTTCTTAGCAATTTATAAGCATTTGATCAATGATAAATGAAATCTCTCAAAATGTAACTTAGAAATTTGTGGCTAAAACCCCTCTAATACCTTCATCATAATTTCAAGAAAATTCAATAATTATTCTGATGATGTGGTAGCAAATAGATTTTTATTCCTAAAGTCTAGCAGGTTTCTACAGCTAAAAGGAAAGCATACTAGAGCTGCTTGGTACTGAGTTTTCCCAGGTGTTTTTACAGGGCTTCCATTGAAGGGTAAAAGGTAGTGATCTCCTTATTCAGCAGTCAGGATTTGTGAGATGTTTGGAAGTGTCAGTTTTGACTATTCCAGTATGAAACTGTGACCAGAAAAAAACGTCATTTGAAGTTGATTGGTTTTGAGTTGAGCTAAAAGTGAATAGTCAAGAAAATCTAATAAGGAAATTTTGACTGTGATTTACCTTAAGTTGTTACACATTTCTACCAATTCAGAGGTTTATTAAAGCATTATTTTCTTTTTCTTTCTCATTTTCTTTCTGTTTAGGCAGAAACTCAGAGAAGAACATACTGACTGGGAATTTGGAGAGACATGGCTGTTTTTTGGATGTCGGCATCAGGATCGAGACTATTTGTTCAAGTAAGTTCCCTATTTAGCATTCATTTTGTATTCATGAGGGAATGCTTATCTCTGAGCCATTACTAACAGTTTTTATTGCCTTTCAGAGATGAGCTTCGATGTTTTCTTGAAAATGGCACATTAACTCATCTTAAGGTTTGTTTCTCAAGAGACTCTTCAACTGCAGAAGCAGCCCCGCCTAAATATGTGCAAGATCTCATTAGGCTTTATGCAAAGGAAGTTGCCAGAGTCCTGCTGAAAGAGAAAGGTTACTTCTATGTATGTGGGTAAGTAGAGTGGTTCTTTTTCAGTATTGTCTTGCCTCTGAAGCTCTTGATAAAAACAAAAAATACAGTATTATGTATTTCCTCTTTTTTTTTTTTTCTTCCCCAAGAGATAAGAAGCACATGGCTGATGGTGTAAGTGATGCTGTAGTGGACATTTTAAGCATGGCAATGGAAACTGACAAATTGGAAGCAATGAAAATGCTGGCCGTGCTTCGAGAAGCAAGACGATATTTGCAGGATGTTTGGAGCTAAATATTTAGCTTTTCCTATGCCTTTGTAACACAAATTATTTTGTTTCACAAATATGCTTTTGACTAAAAGTTAGTGTCAAAAATGCTGTCTATAGTCACCCAATTATTAACTTCCTCAATTGGCCTTTCAAGGGGGAATAAGAAACCTTTTTAACAAAAACAAACCGCGCTGCCTTTTTAACAGTGTTACATAAAGGACTGTCTCACTGCCTTGATTCTCTCATTTTAAGATCGATTTAATGTAGAAAGTAAAAATGTTTCCAATTGTACAAGTGCAATTGTATGTTTACCTTACATCATATATATTATAGGAAAAAAATATAAAGAAACTACAGAGTAAATACGTTACACAATGATCTATCTGTCATCACATGTCAAGGTTTATTTGAACACTTTCTAGATACCTCTTGAGCCTATTTATATTGTTTAATCTTTCACAATGAATGTAACTGACAAAAGCAATGTTCAGAATGTTGCCAGAAAAGTTACTGCAGAATTTCAGCTCTGAAGTTGTCTTGAAACACTTAGCTTTTTCATTTCATCATTACTTCATATCTCAAAGTTTTGCTACATCTCATGCTAATCCTTATTAGATTTTCCTGCATAAATCTTTTGAAATTATTTTCATTCCTGTCTCTAAAATTTTTTGTGGTTTAATTCATCATCAAACTCACCAGAAGGGTTGATTTTGGTTTCTGGAGAAGTATTGTTTAGTAAA